>JAABOM020057832.1:0-14651 GCA_011800125.2 Solanum clarkiae
TAAAACAGAGGAAACTCTGCCAAAATTTCGGTAGATTTCCAGGTCGGTTTCATTGGGAATTTAAGGTTAGCATGTGTGTAGGTGTCCCTATCGGACACTGGTCACGACCCTAGGTTGGGCCGTGACAGATAGCCTCCTGTTTATAAATTAGTTCATGAGTAGGAAAGATGCATTTTCCCTAGTTTCACCTTCATTCAAGGATGAACGATCCCAAGAGCGAGATATTAATGCCTCACAATTCTACTATTTAGATGTGGGAACTAGTCGTTGCAAATACATAAGATTAAACCTAGTAATACCTTCCTTGTACTTAAATTTTAAGGATCATTAGTATAGGCGGGAAGCATGTTGGAAGTGAATTCGGGTCAAGAGGGACCCCTAGTGCTTAGTTGAGCTCAAAACCTTCCTGTTAGTTAGGTTTTTCACTTTAGATTATGCAAAGGTCAACTTTAAATGACCATAACTCTGAGCACACAACGAATTAGGTGGTATATAAACTACCAAATGAAAGATCTTTGTATTAGATTTCCAACTCAATTGATTTCATCTCATTTGGAGTTCGGAGTCAGAGTTATGATTGTTTACTACAGACTTCCAGTGCTAAGTTGTTTCTACGACCCTGACATACAAGTCGTGGATTGAAATATAACCCATACTGTCAACTCGTAGAAAAACTTCTGCAAGTCGATTTTTGAGTCCCAGAACTATGGACCCATATACAGGTTGTACAAACTTCTAATGGCCGTAGAATTGGCTCATAAATCGATCCAGTGACCTTGAAAATTGTCCAAAAACTTACAGATAGGTTCTTGCAAGCTGTAGATGGAATGGTAGCCGACCCAATCAGCAATTTTAAAGCTGGATATTTTCATCTTTTCTTACTCTTTAAGCATAAACTTTTCAGTTTTCACCTAATTAAACCCCTAAAACTTGATTCTTCAAATCATCAACCCTCAAACATTCCCCAAATTCAGAACGTAGTTTTAAAACGACAAAAGTTAGGGATTTCAAACACCTTCTTCATATTCTTCAAGAAACTAAGAAGGTATTTCGATGAGTTTAAAAGCTGGTCAAACTTGCTTTTAAGTTTTTTTTTAGCTTTTAGAAGTGTTTGACAAATTCTAAAATAACTTAAAATAATTTTAAAATAGCCTAAAATAAGTCAAAAATTAAAAGTTGATCCCCCTCTACTTTTTTCTTTTTAGCTTAAAAGTCATTTATGTTTGACCGATAAATTTACCTTTTTATCTCTAATGTTTGCTTATAATTTCTATATTATTTTTCTCCTACTTTTTTTCTATTTTTTCTTTCATTTTTTTTTTAAATTTTGCTCTTTCTTTTTTTCCTTGCTCTTTCTTTCTTCCATTTTTTCCTTCTTCCTGTTTTTTCTTTTCTTCCATTTTTTCTTCTTTTTCTTGTTCTTTCTTTCTTTCTTCTAAATTATTTTTTCCTTATTTTATTCTTTTTAGAAATTATTTGTGGTAAATAAAAAATATAGTCATTACTTATTACAAATATAATTTTTAAAAAAACTCAAATATTTCATGTACTTATTAAAATTATATATTTTAAAAAATTAAAAATAACTTAGACATATATATTAACTTATATAATCAATTTATATTGAAGATGAATTAAAATAAATTAATTCTAATTTAATCAAGTTCAGAAAAAAAAATTTAGAGTAATAATTAATATTTTATAATGTGTAATAGTTTAAGGGTATTTCAGATATTTTGATCAAAAAAGTGCTTAACAACACTTTCGTACCAAACACATAAATAACTTTTTTTAAGCTTAAGCACCTTTATCTGAACACATAACTTCTTATTTTTAAAATAAGTTTCAGCACTTTAAAAAGTACTTTTGAAGAACTTTTTAAAAGCCATTTTTTCAGCTAATCAAAACGAGCTCTAAGTCTCATAGGTATTTAAGGCCTACAAAAATCTTTATCACTATTTCACCATCATGTAACTACCAGTTTTCTCCACGTATCGAGTTATTAGTAGGAAATAAATTTCTTTATTTTGAGGGATTATTCTTGTTTATGCTATTCTTGAAGAAAAACATGAAATTTGCTCAATTTTTCTACTATATTGAGATCTTAGGTTGAGATACTAATTTTCATCGATAAAAAAGTTAAAACCTAAAGTTACTACGAAAATCTATGAATTCTCGATTCTTGCTTTAAATATAAGAAAAGCACTAGTATAAGTATTTTATGAATAGTGAATAATGAAACCTATGATTTTAGATAGTTTTGAGAATAGTTATGAGAATACTAAGTTGGGCTATGTCCCAAAAAGAAGAAAAGTAATACCTAGAGTAGATTATATTCTTTTAAGTATGAGCATATGATTTATAATTTTGGGTGTAGTATTGAGCACCGATATAGGTAATAGTATAATAACTTGAATTCATAAACTACGTAGTGAAAGTAGGATAGTATTGTACTAAGAGTACAACTTCTCATTGTGATTGAAATAGCCCAGTTTTGAGATGGATCATCTACCCTAGTTTTCATCCCTTATCCTGTCAAAGTATTGGATGGCTCTGGCAACGTGGGCAAGACGTTGTATCATCAACAAGCTCATATTGATGGTTGTCGGTTAGAGTAACTCCCCAAGCTAAAGTAAACTAAATATTGTGTACAAAGTTTTGGTATATGTTTTACTTTCAGCATACACTTTATCTCTTATCATTGTTATCCTATTTTGAGACATCTTTTGATTACTTTTGAGTATAGTACCTTGTCATGTGTCCCCCATTTTGGCTATTTTGCATGCTCCTACATTCTACGTACTGACGTCATTTTAATTTGCATCATTTTATGATGCAGACATAGGTGACCGAGTCCCTCAACAAACGCTTCATTGAGGATCAATATATCATTCAGCCATCGGTGAGGCCTCTTACCAGCTAGAGGCTTTAGAGCCTTTATTTATGTTTCAGTATTTATTTCAGTTGTGGTTACTGTGGGCTTGTCATGGTGGTTGTTTTAGATTATTTTAATTAGAGGTTCCATAAATCGGATGATAGGAGTCAGTTCTTGCTTTCAGTTATTTTGGGATATTTCCATTATTCAGTTGGTTCAAATTTTTGCAGTATCTTTAGCTTATTATATCTAAGTCTGTTATTTATTATTTATGTCTTTCGCTGAATAAAGTAGCTAGGCCAAGTGGTGCGTTTGTGACCAAAAATGGTTTTGGGTATCATCCATGCATAGGGTGTAAACTCAAGGAGTGACACAAGATAACCCTAAAACAATGAGGTTTTAGTTAGAAAATGCATGGAAAAGGATGGAATTGTCCTTCATTAACTTTTAGACTGAATCACGAAACTCCATTTATTGGTCATGGTCTAGTCTATGGGCCGTGAAATGCCCCTTCATAGATATTCTTTTTATGGGGAGCAGACCTACGCCAAAGAGTCCCCACCCCTTTGGACGGTCAAGGGTTGAGCTGCACACCCCCAAGCCTTATTATATAACCAAAAAATAAAAATGTACGAGGAGGAGGGAATAAACCATACCTCCGGCCTCTTCATAGATTGGGGTTCCTATTTCTGGGTTTCTGAACTTGGGGATATAATCACCTTTTACAGGTCATAGATCCATATATAGGCTCATACTATCAGTTTCTGGTTCGAGACTCGGAATCTAAGTTTCCTGAATCCAAAACCATGAGTCACTTTCTACGGGTCATAGATATAAATATGGGTCACAAACCCTTCTTTGTAGGTCACTCTGACACTTAAAAATATTTTTTTAGGGTTTTTAGTATTGGGGTTCTAGAACCTATTTTTATAGCTCGTGGAAACAATTCACTCCCCGAGAGGGTACCCTTGGCATGACCGACACTCGGAGACTATTGTTTGTCCCTAAGCAAATCACTCGGCTTCATCACATCCGTTTACTCATAATCTAGTAGTGAAAAGACATCAATAATTAACAGTACTTAATGAAAAAAATATGAAAAAAAATATGAAAAAAAAGATAATCAAATGCCAAAGGCCAAACAATCTATCCATCATTTAAGTAAGACTACAGTGAAAAAAACTAGCAAAAATAACATTTAATCATAACTCGACGGTCTAGTCTATGAAGCCTTTAAATCATCTGACCAACTAGTGCCAATGACAGGTTCATGGTGACCTTAAAATGAAATAAAAAGGCTAAACTCAAAGCTAGAACAGAAAACATGATATCCTCCGAAAGTAAGGGAGGGATCATCAATCAGCTGAATGTGGTGGGTCCTCAACGGAGTATCTGTTGATGACCACTAATACCTGTCTCTGCATCATCAAAAGATTTAGTCCCAAATAGGTGTTAATACATGAAATATACTGGTATATAAAATGGTGAAATGAAACATGTAAAGGTAGAATAACATCAACTCAAATAACTCAACTCAAGAGGTAGAAAACTCAATCAACAAGTCAAGAGTCTAAAGTAAGAATACAGTTTAGACAATGATCATTCATACACCATCTAATCAATCCACTTAAAGTACTATCAAGACCTACATGGGAGTTTCTCTAACCAACAACCATCACATATGAGTCGGTGATGATACAACGAACCAACGTCGTTGCCACATCCATCTAATACATTGCCAAGGTATATGACATCATGTCAGTGGATCCATAAATAGTAACATCAAGTCCTCTTTTGGGACAATAGGAAACATTTGATTTTATGATTCAATCCTTTCCTAAGCTGACCACGTAGTTATTGAGTTCAAGTTGGACTTACTCTTACTCAATTTGATGCTCCATACTCCTCCCAAGACTCAACATGTTCATAAGACATCAACTCTATGGCTAACTCATTCAACTAATCTCACTAGACATTTGTCAACTTAATTTATCACATCAACTATCAACTCTTTGGTTAGAAACATCCTTCTAAGATTTATCCTTCACACATAAAGATGCTCTGTCATCCATCAATCCGACTTATAGTATTCAGGAATGCAAAAGTAGAGTTGAAGCATTTAGGAATTCTATAGACTCTTTAGGCTCAAATCATACTCATGCATACCTATTTAAGTGTAATACGTAAAATAATAATAATTGATCCTAAGGTTTATGTAGAAAAGTATAATCATCTATTTCAAGTATTGAATTCATAAAAATGGTACATCATGCAAGATTATATTGGAATACATTAGGATTTAAGAAAAACCATTAAGAAATATTCATAGAAGACTCAATTCGTTCACAACTCTATTAATTTGGATTATGGGGCACACGAAAGAACATTATCCTTGTTCTAGTTAGCTTTACATATCTGGATTTAGGAAAAAAAAATTAATTCTCTAATGATCCTCAAGCTTTGACTCGAAAACCCTTTGTTTTCTCCTTTAGTCGATGCTCTCTAAGTTCCTAAGTGTGTAATAAGGGTTAATGTGAGGCCTTGTATTTCTTGTCTTCCATAATATACATAGTGTGGCATGTTATATAAAGCGCATATGATTTTGTATAGTACATAAGGATAACAAGGACTATAAATAAGTGGTAATATCAAGGATTTAAAAGTTTTAAGTCAAAGAAATCCCCTAAGCACATATTCGGGGTTAAAGAAATGTGTCACGACCCGGACCTAGGGCCTAGATGTGACACGGCATATGGGAACGTAAGAGTCCTCAAACAAGCCTCAAGATACCAAAACTCGTATCATCGGTTCGGAAGCAAAATCAACAAAACACATAGTTCTAAGGGATGGGAAAGTAGGACTCATGCTATGGGGACAATTCGGGACTTAGGATCTTTCCATCAACATGAGAGCAAGTCACATATCGGTACTTAAAGATAACCAAATACATAACATAGACTTAACCATAACACATAACATATAGCGTGAAGAGCTTTACAAGGTATCCAACAATGCCTCTACATAGATCAGTCGGGGCTAAGACACACCCCGGGATCACCCTCAAATACATAAGGAGAAGTAAGTAACATAGGTAGATAGATGGTGGTTCGTCCTTGAAAGACAGGATTCACCACTACAAGTAAATTTGGAATCCGAGCTAAACGTTAAATGGTGGATGGTCAAAGTCCTCGGTGCCTACATGGTAAAATCATGTAGGCAAGAGTATGCGTTAGTACATCTGAATGTACTAAGTATATGGGGTTCAATGCATGTACGTACCCGAAACCTGCATATCAACGTTAAATGACAAGGCACATAATATCAAAAGAGTTGAATATCAAATAATGTAATATAACGAGATGCTATGAAAGTCATGATGCATGAAATGCAAATGATGCGCTTATATATATATTAGGGATGCGACCTCAACCGACATAAGTAAGACCAAGCGGCTATTACTTGGAATCCCGATGAAATCCCCGCATCGATAAAAAAGGTGATCTACTTGCCAAGGATAGACCATACGTCACCTTACGAGACAACTCTCTCTTCGTGTGAAGTAACCTTCCTTACGGGACAACTCCCTCTTCGGATAGGATTTTCACAAATCACAACTCAAATCATTCTTTCTCCTTACAGGACAACTCCCTCTTCGAATCAGAAACCTATGCTAGGCACATAGTTCAAGGAAAGGGAGAGGCCCCTTGGAGATAGCCCTAACGCCCCCAATCCATCGATGCTAAGTCGTCATCCCACAAGAATAAATATATGTATACATACATATATATATACACATACATATATACTTTCAAACAACATAAATCATTTTCGAAACTATTTCCATGCATTCTTAGGCTTAAAGGATAAAACATAATTTCATAGTCTTTATACTCATGCATAGGAATAGCCTATTCGTATACAAAATGGTACAAGCACCCAAAATGCTCAAAGACCCAAAATCAAATACATATATGTGATCACAATATTGCCATAACTAACATTTTATCAAAAACTCATATCATAGAACATGATTGGGATTAATCTATAACATAATTTCTCAAAACAATACATGCACATGAATGCATATGCTATTGACAATGAGAGAATTACATGGGTAATTAGGATTCAATCTAAAATCAACAATATAATATGAAATTCAATCGAAAACATAATTAAATCAACATTTGAATTCATAGTGTAATCAACCTTGCATTTAGAAGTCTTAAAGGGGACATGCATACTTGAAATTCCATAAACCCCAAAGAAAATCCTCATGTAATAGTTTAAATCACATTAAAATCATTAAATAAACACTGTCCATGCATAATTAGAATTTTAGGATTCATAATCTTCAAAACCCGGAATTTAAAGTAAACTAGAAATCCATGAGATTGCTAGAAAAATAATATTGGGTCTCCTTGGTTGAAAGGGAGTCAAGGATCAACCCACATACCTTAGACTTTAAGTTCCTTGAAATTGAGTTTGGGAAGAATGGAAGCTTGGAAGTGGGTCTTAGAATCCAAACTTGTTCTTGGTTTCATTGAAATTGAATTGGAGCTTAGTGGAGGCTCTTGAGAGGATTTAGGAATGTGATTGAGATAAGAGTAGTGAGTTTTATCCTTTGGAACATTGTTTAGGTCTTTTAGGAAGGTTAAGATAGCATCAAAAGTCTAAAAAGGGCATTAGAGTAATTATCACTTACGAAAACGTCAATAGTGAACGGATGGAAATTTTGGCAAAATGGTGCTCCAAGGAAGGTTCCACTGTCGTGTGGAGTGCCCGTGACAAGGTATTTAGTCCAAAAATTGAAGTTGGAAATTGATTGGAACAAGACGTCTCGTCATGACCACGGAGGCCTCCATGGGTCGTGTGGAGCCTCATGGCCAGTATGGAGGATCGTGGCACCATACTTGGTGCTGGAAAATGTTTCCCAAGCTCCACGCCCAGGACCACGGGTCGTGCCCCATGCCATGGGTCCTGGTGAGGGGCGTGGCACAACACTAAGCAAGAAAACTCCCCCAAACGCCCATTATTCCTCTCTTGTACTCACCCCATGACTAGCCACACGGCCAGTGGCGAGCCACACGGCCCGTGAAACTGGTCTTACCCCATGCCTTATGCCAAAAATAGCCTTTTCCAACTCAAGACACCTCACACGACCCGTACAAGACACCATTTCCCGTATAGGTGCCCTTGGGGCTTCACTGCACGAGAGGGTCTCACGGAAACAGTCATAACTCCTTAATTCGAACTCGAAATGAGGTGAAACTAAGTGCTTTGGAAAGCTAACTCAAAGGGATTTCATTTAACATGTCGTGGGACACCCAGTTCCAAATGTGCTAAAATTTATGATTGTTTAAAATTGACCCTTCTACTGGTACTTGTGTCGAACTTAGCCAACGGAAATTCCTTTGAACTTGGCTTGATGTAGGGGGCACATGATGCCCTTAAACAACATAAATAAGCTTGTAAATCTGAGTCGTTACAAAATGGTTCGAGTGGCACCTCACCTTTTACAAGAAGTTTGAATTAAGTTTCACTTTTTAAATAGGGCTAGGAGTGTATAATTTTCTAATAATGATTTTTAAGGGGTATTTTAATAGCACAATGGTCATATGTTAAGTTTGGAGTCAAGCAAGTTGCAAGATAAAGATTGGCTAAAGTTACCATAAGCTTCACTAAGAAATCATTCTTAAATTTGGATCAGATATCTCAGAGCATATCTCCAAAAATATAAGGTGTTAGAGAGTCTAAAAATGACCGAATTGAAGGTCTCCGAGTCTAGTTTGCGATGCACAAAATCGCACATCAGTCCAACTTTGAAATAAAAAGTTATGACAGTTTTACCGGGACTGCCCGAGCAGGACACCAGTCATGGGCCAGACTGGGTCAAGCCCAACTATAAGTCAGCTATTTTGACATTATAAAGCTCAAAATGAACCATTTTCATCCCAAAACAGTAAGAATCTAAAGATAAAGATTCCACAAGGTCCCTAAGTGATTTAGGTAAGTTTTTCACATTTTTATCGTTAACATTCGTCCCCGTGCCTAGAAATGGGTGTCTTACGCTTTGCTATTAATTTCCCCTCCTATTAGCTGCTGGAGCTGTTTTTGGATGGTAGAGAAGTGATGTTCCTGCTGGTAATTCTAGGATTAAAGATGGGTTGTTCAGGTATTAATCTTGGGGCTCTTTTATGATCATTTTTACGAAGTTTTACAGACGTTTACTCACATGAAAGCTATTTGGTAAATCTGGCCAAATGCTCAGTTATGGACTGCTTATAGGTGTGTGTAAGCTGCGTAAAGTTGTTGCGAATCTTAGAACATATGGAATAACTTTTGTGAAGAAACCTCATCCATTTGAATGTCCATTGGAAAGGTATGTTAAGGCTAAGTTCCTTCCCTCCTTTTAGCATGAAATCTATAAATCAACACTTACGGAGCAGATGAAGCATCATTGCTTTGAAGATCTGGTTCATGCTTCTGTACATATTGCATCCAAAGGAATTTGTATCACAGAGATATACAATGCCTATGATAACTGAAAATATGTTAAAAGATAACACAGTATCAGATGGAGAAAGGACGTTGTCAGATGAATGGACTTTAAGTGTGAAAGAGCTGTCTAAGACAACTTGGGAAGTATTGGATCTCTGTTTCTGCGTGATATCGCTATTTTCCTTCTGCCCAAGTTTTTTTTATTTCACTGCTCATTTCACAATGAACATCATCATTGTCATTCATCTTATCTGGAATTGGAATATCCGTAGAACCAATGTCACTCTTTCGGGATTTTTTTTGGACCTGTAGATAGAAAACCTGCTTGTCAAAACCTTCAGAACATTCAGTTCAGAGACCAATACTACAAGGAAAAGTGGCAACAACAAAAAAAACAACCTTTTGCATGACGAGACTCCAGGTTCCTTTTGCTTTCCTCTTCAAGGATCTGCTCAAGTTCATCAACCAATAAACATATCATGTACCTAAAATATTATTGGCATATCAAGGTGATGCAAAATACAATCTTACATAAAAGTGGTAGATGAAACAGCATTGCATTGAAGATCTGCTTCATATTTGTGCATCCAAAAGAATCATATCACAAAGATGTAATGCCAATGATAACACAGTGCCAAATGGGGAAAGCACCTTGTTAGATGGATTATCTTCAGGAAAATCAAACACCTCCTCCTTCAGATTCAAGCTTTCCATATCACCATCATCATATGAGATCTCACAGCAAATAGTATCAGTCAACTAAAAAACTTTGGCTGAAATACTACTGTACTTCCAGGATATATTTCCCTTACTACATTCTTCGAGAAAGAGGTCTTTTAGTCTGTAAAGTCATACAAATAGGGAAAAGGGACTTTTATTGCGGTCTGGAAAATAGGTTTGCCTCTACTTGGGAAATAGTTACTTAGCAGGAACATGGAATCAACTGGACTTGCAGATATTTTGGAAATTGTAGGAGAGTAATACCAAATATAATATTTGGAGTTTGTCTCAAGGAAAATGGATTCATAACTTTTTGAGACTTGGGAATGGTGTATAGATTCTTGTCATCATTAAGTGCAAATATCAGAGCATTATACTGGGAAGAAAACTGTAGAGAGATTAATTTTAAAACAGTACATGAAGCTTGATAATAACGTCAGTACCTGATGCTTCTTTTCAAATGCAGAACCTGCACAGGGAAACTTTAAATCAAAAACTTTAGCTAGACTTCTTTCTTTTTTAACAGAGAGATAGTAATAGTACTATTTAATTGTGCCAAGAAGGAGCAGGCAAAAGTATTAACAGGATACAAAAAGAACATCCCTTGCAATTCTTAGAGGGATTCTATGACATCTATCTGTTTTAGGTAGACTTCTTTTTTCATATTAAAGACACCATAAAAGTCAATTTAGCAGAAGGAATTGAAGAATGACGCAGACTCTTGGCGAGCAAAGCCAATTTTATAAATGATAAACTTAACGATACGAGTAATCAGATGAAAAGTGCTGGGATGAGAATGGATCTGTAATTAGTACCACAAATTCACAATAGTGTGACACAACATTCTGTAGAACTTACATTTCATCCAATGGCCACCAAACTCTTATTCTGTTACCAATTATTTCTTCACCATAATTTTTGGTGATGCCACGCCTTTTAGAATCCTGAATGAAACAATTAAAAACCATAAGCTCTTCAGATATGAAAGCACTCTTAGACAACAGATAAACTGAAAACGACAGGGTCTAAACCAAAATCAGTTTCAGTCCTGTGTACTCTATTAAAAAGAGGTAAGCATAGAGTTTTCTCCAAATTCAAGGAGGATAGAGCAGCTTATAACTTCATTCTTACTGTGATTGGATTCTTTTGAAAACGCAATGAGGTCATAGAATTCAGAAACATATTACATTTCAAAATACCATGTAAATACAAGAAAACTCGGCAAATTGTGCAGATATTGAAACAAGGGTTATCATTTACTTCAAAAAAATGCTATATTAGTACCTGATCCTTTCTCATGGTATGTTTCCTCCGGCGCTTTGTCTTAGCAAGTTGGCTGGAGTGATTTTCATCCTCAAATGATAGTTTAATCTCCTGTAAATCCCGCAAGCACAAAGGGAGAAGTAAAAAAGAAAAGTGATTGTCAAATTTGTGCTTTAAAAAAAATTATAAGCACAGATATGGAGGTAGCAACTTGTAAGAATTTCTTCATTCAACCTTATTCCTGATTCTTCTACATCTTGAATCTCTTTCTTCTATTTCATTTCATCAACTTGTTGTTAGGTTGTAGAGCCTGATGTTATATTTATGTACTGGTGCGGTTCAACCTCCGCGGTGAGGTTGCCGGGGGGTGTAGGGAGCGGGAGCCCCCCACCCAAAGGCTGGGGTTCGGGGCGGAGGCCCGACCCAAATGTTAGGTGCTACTGTTTATTCTCCGTGTATACATGTATTCTGTGTAATTGTAAATATCCAGATATCATTAATATATGTAATTCTATCGCCGTTGAGTTTAGCAATCGGTCGTTACCACGAAATAACTCTCTCTCTCTCTAAACACGTATTTTTCTCTGCCTTCTCTCTAGGAAGAACTTCATTCTTCCTCCTCCTTCTTCTTCAATCTCTAGATCATATTTCCTATCAATTGGGCCCATCATGGGGCTGGAATCACTACAATCTATGCAGATGGAGAGTTCGAAGATCGGAATTGAGAAGTTTGATGGATCCGATTTTGGTTTCCGGAAGATGCAGATTGAAGATTATCTGTATCAAAAGGATCTTCACGAACCCTTGTCTGGGATAAAGCTGGACTCCATGAAAGACAAAGATTGGAAGCTCAAGGATCGTCAGGCACTGAGTTTGATTTGGATGACTTTGTCCAGAAACGTGGCTTTCAACATCGTCAAGGAAAAGACAATGGCGGATCTGTTGAAGGCGCTGGTGAATATGTACGAGAAACCCTCTGCGATGAACAAGGTATACTTGATTGCGTAGATTATTTAATTTACAGATGACGAAGAGTGGACCTATTGTGAAATATATAAATAATTTTAATATGATTGTTAGTCCACTGAGTTCTGTGGAGATTACTTTCGATGATGAAGTTAAAGCGTTGATTTTGATGTCATCTTTATCCGAATCTTGGGATAGTGTTGCTGTTGCGATTACCAGTTCTCGTGGATCTGAGAAACTTAAATTTGATGAAATTCGAGATGTAATTCTCAGTGAAAGTATTCGCAAGCGAGAAATTGGGGATTCATCGGGTAGTGCTCTCAGTGTTGATCGAAGGGAGAGAAGCAAATTGAAGGGACAAAACACACACCGCATATCAAAGTCAAAGGCACGTGGAAAATCTCCACATAAATCAAATGTGACGTGTTGGAATTGTGGAGAGAAGGGTCACTGCAAAAATAAATGCAAGAAACCCAAGAAAAAGTAGAATCATAAATCTGGAGATGATAACGATTTTGTAAATTCAACAGAAGACATTGGGGATGCTTTAATCCTTAGTGTGGACAACCCACTCGAGTCCTGGATCTTTGATTCAGGTGCATATTTTCATTCATCTCTAAGCAAGAAATTGTTTAGAAATTTCAAGTTTGGAAATTTCGGGAAAGTGTATCTTGTTGACAATAAGGCTATGGAGATTGAAGGAAGAGGGGATGTTTGTACACATACTCCAGCCGGTAATTAGTGGACGTTGAAAGATGTCAGCTATATTCCTGGACTAAAGAAAAATCTGATCTCTGTTGGTCAGTTGGATAGTACTGGTTATGCAGCAGAATTTGGAAAGGGCTCATGGAAGATTATGAAAGGTGTTATGGTTGTAGTGCGTGACATAAAATCTTGAACTTTATACACTACTGCAGGGTATATAAATGCAGCTTTAACTGCTGAGGGTACTTCCGGTTCAAGTCTGTGGCATAATAGACTTGGACACATGAGCACCAAAGGAATGAAGATGCTGGTTGCAAAGGGACTTTTGGATGGTCTGAAAGCTGTTGATATGGGACTTTGTGAGAGCTGTGTTATGGGTAAACAGAAATGAGTTAGCTTCACAAAGGTTGCGAGAGAATTAAGGAAAGCACCATTGGAAATGGTCTACACTGATGTTTGGGGACCATCTCCAGTCTCGTCACTTGGTGGATCCAGATTCTATGTTACCTTCATTGATGATTTTAGCAGGAAGGTATGGGTTTACTTTCTCAAGCACAAATCAGATGTGTTTGCCGCCTTCAAGAGGTGGAAAGCTGAAGTTGAAAATCAAATAGGGTTACAAATCAAATATCTGAGATCTGATAATGGTGGCGAGTATGACAAGTCAGAATTTAAGGCACTCTGTGCAGCTGAGGAAACCAAAATGTTGAGAATAGTTCCCGGGAATGCAAGGCCGAATAGAGTTGCTGAGAGGATGAACAGAACATTAAATGAGCGTGCACAGAGAATGAGGATACACTCTAGATTGCCAAAGATGTTTTGGGCAGATGCTGTGAACACGGCTGCATATTTGATTAACAGAGGACCATCTGTTCCTTTAGGGTTCAAGATTCCAGAAGAAGTATGGACGGGAAAAGAACTCAAATATTCTCACTTGAGGACTTTAACCCTTTGATTAACAGAGGACCATCTGTTCCTTTAGGGTTCAAGATTCCAGAAGAAGTATGGACGGGAAAAGAACTCAAGTATTCTCACTTGAGGACTTTTTGTTACACGGCTTATGTTCATGTTGATCCGGAGAAGAGAGAGAAGATTGATGCTGAGGCTGTGAAGTGCTACTTCATAGGCTACGTTTCTGATATGTTTGGTTACAAGTTTTGGGATGATAAAAATAGAAAAATCCTAAGGCATTGTGATGTGACATTTGATGAGAAGGTCTTGTACAAGGATAAGGATATGTCGGGTTCAGAGAATGCAAAGCAAGAAGGAGTTGAAGTTGAATTACAGAGGAGTTTGCCTACCAATATTGCCACTGAAACTCAAGAAACTCCAGAGCCTGAGGTGGAACAAGTAACACCAGAGCAGATGTTGAGGAGATCATCCAGAACGATCAGGGCACCAGATAGGTATTCACCTTCATTACATTATCTGTTGCTGACTGATGAAGGATAACCTGAGTCTTTTGATGACGCCTTACAGGTGGAGAATTCGATCAAGTGAGAGCAAGCCATGGATGATGAGATGAGTTCACTTGAGAAGAACAACACGTGGGTGTTGACTGAGTTGCCTGCAGGGAAGAGAGCTTTGTTGAACAAATGGGTGTTTAGAATCAAAGCTGACTCAG
>JAABOM020057833.1:0-14650 GCA_011800125.2 Solanum clarkiae
GGGATGATGCAAAAAATAATATACTTAAAATCTTGATCGTGCAATTTATTTTCTCTATTTTTATTATAAAAAAGTTTACATAAAATAATAAATCTTTAGTAATTATTATTATGTATTTTTACTATAATGTTAGTTAATTATTGAATATTATTGTAGTTTAATTAATTTTATTAGAAAATTTGTATAATTGATTCCTAATTTATTCAGAATTTCTATATGTTTTACCTTTAGCTATTGGAAACAACTTGTAGATACATTTGATTTTATAACTTATAAAAAGTTTGTCACTGTTAGTTATTTATGTAAAATTTGTTGATACATTTGATTTGTATAAGTAATAAAAAAATTCATAATTATATATATAAAACTCGTATATACTTATCCTATTTGTATATTGACAAGCGAAATATATAAACAAAAATACCCATTATCTTTCCCTTCAAAAAAGGTTAGAAGTTTGAATTTTTCAATTCAATAATCTAGAGGTAATAGATGTGACTGTGAGATTTGCTTGTAGCTGCTTTCAAGCTTTCCCAATATTTAGATTAAGTAAACATCAAATAAGAACAAACGAGCAAATCTTCTTTCCAATTGAGCTCAGACCTATCCTCCTTCCTTCCATGAAAAAGGGGCTATGAGTCTTTGCCAGTTTGAAGGCAAATTATATAAATTTATTGTTGGTGTATATATATTTTATTATAATATTAAGTGTATATATTAGTTAGTATAGCTTGTGGTAGAAATGATTATTAGTTCTTGTAACTTATAAGACTATTAGTTCTTCTGACTTATGGTCATTAGTTTCTCATAACTCGTATGATCATTAGTTTCTTATAACTTGTGTAACAATAAAGTCGTATTCGATCTTATTATGCCTAGTAACTCATGTAACATATAATTCCTCTATTCATTTATTCACATTGTTATCCACTTTATTCTTATTCAAGATAAAGGAAGAATTCCTCACCAACATATAAGTAGATATGTTTCTTCCTTTATGAAGAATTCATACTAGAGAATGAAAAGTGTGAAAAATATTATAGTGTCGTAAAGTGTGCAATAGAGAAAGAGAGACTTGAGAGAAAGAAAATATTACAAATGTTCAACTATATTCACTGAACAAAAGAGAGTAATTATATGTTAAAAGAAGGTATTCTTTTTGTGGAGTTTTGGACTTTTTAATTAATCCAAAGTTGTTTGAGTCATATAAAGTTGTTAGGTTGTTGTATTTTGGAAGAGACAAGTCAAGAAATATATTGCTGGATCGGTGTAGATTATGTTACAATAGGTTTGAATCTCTTTAAAGAGAGCGAGACATCTGTGCCTCAGCCTGAATGAATTTTTTATTTTTTTTAATTGTAATTTATTGTATTTATGATATATATACCAACACTTATTAAGAATGAAAGAAAAAACTTTTTCAAGTCTGTAATGCCTAGCAAATGAAATTATAACTATAAAACGTAATTAGATAAATAATAGCTAAGGAGTATAATTAGTTATTTTTCTTTGCTATTTATAAAATAAACTCTTAATTGACTAGGTTAGTTTCTTCAATTTTTTTTTTAAAAAAAAAATTTATACATTCTGCTCCAATAAAATATTTTCTAAATATTTTGATTAACTAAATATAAAAAATTAAAAATATTCTTTCTCAAAGAAAAAGGATTAATTTGAGTTATGAATTGATCAGATTGAATTGGACCGGATCGAGTCGAATTGAGTCCATGAAAGAAACATCTATGATGTAGGATCTCCTTGGTCATTTAGGGCATGTTTGGTAGGATGTATTATAAAAAAAATAATTCATGGATTAAAAATAGTTCTTGGATAATTTAATTAAATCATTGTTTGGTTACTTTATTTGATTTAATCCATGGATTAGTTATACCTCATTCATAGTATTATTTTATCCCTAGAAAATGGAGGAATAGCTAATCTAATGTTTAACAATCTTTGGATAAGCTCCCTAAATGACCAAACTGTCCCTCAATCCCGTCAAATTCTTTTAATTATATTTTTATTCTCTTGATGTTATATTTTATATTTGTAGTTTTGTACTAATAAATTTATTTAAATAAATTAACTTACAATTTTTTTCATTTTTGGGTTCATATTTACATAATATAAAAAAAATTATCATATCAAATTTTTAAATTTTATTTATTTATGGGTTCATATTTACATTATATAAAAAATAAAATTGGCATGTCAAAAATTTATTTCAATAATTAATTTAGTTGAGTTATTTTGTTGATACAAATGCCTTATTGAGTGATTTTATTATACAAAACAAAGCTCAATAGATAAATTCTCAAAGTTGAGTGATTTAAGATATTAATTCCATTTAAAACTACAATTTACAATTTTTATGTGTAAACGTAGGTGGTTTATTCGATCTTATTATTATTTATGGTCTTTTGATTTTAAAAGTAGATGTTCTATCTTTATTAAACTAAAAATTGATATTTTGTGAATAATCAATTTATTAAAATGACAATTATTTATCTTCAAATAACTCAAGTGAGAAATTAAGTAGAAAACATGACAATAAATTTGTTCTTCTCTAAGCTAGTTAGAAGGCTACAAATATATATATACATTCTCCGGTAATTATTTACTTGACCTAATTACATGAAATATAATATCCCATAATAATTCAAGGATATAATTGGAAAAAAAAGGTTCTTGTAAAATTTTAAACCAACCACAAGATTGGGTGAGAAGTAATAAACCAAACACTTGATGAAAAATAATCCCTGCGTTACTAATCCATAGTTACTAATTCCTTCATTACTAATCAAAGTGTTATTGATATTTGTAACAAACGACCTCTTAGGGTTTTAGAATAGACAACTAGGTTTTCACTTTGAAGACCCAATTTGGGGATTGGAATCACTTGTAATTCAACTCCATTATTCAAGCTTGTGAATCCAAAATCAAGGTGGTTTATTGTTCTTTATTTTCCTTGGGTAATTTCTCAACTGTCTATTTTATTTATTGTTTGTGTTCTTGCCCAAGTTATCAGTAGCTAAGCCCTCACAACTTGGGGTTGTGGGGACCATGAGTAGCTAGCTTGAGATAACCCAGATTATTTGCATTTCTTTAGTTGGGTATTCTCATTTATTTTCCTTTTTCTTCGGATTGCTTGTTGTTTGCCAACATCAAATCCCACCTAGTGTCATGATCCCGGCCAAGGTAATGATGAATAGAAAAAGAAAATGGGTGACAGGATTGAATTGATGTGTATACATCTAATCAATCAAACCCAACCAAGGAGAGGTTGACAGGGGCAATGGGTAACGGTTGGTTGGAACACCATGGTAGCCAACCAAGCGCCATGGTGAAATTCGACCTTCACCTTTACCAAAGGGCTGGAAGAACCTAAGTTAACATTTTGCATAGGATGTCCTAATTGAAGCTATGTTATCCGAAGTATTTGAGTTAGTGAATCATGGGAAACACAATTCCCAAGTTGATCCTCAAATTGATTGTCTCTTTATGATTGTTAATATAATTTTTGTAGTTAGTTCACTCCAATTTGCAATCCCCCTTTTTACAGAATATAGTTGATTGATACTTAAATGGTTTTTGGTGAGTCAATTTGGTCAAACCCTATATTCCCTGTGGATTTTACCCTAGCCTTTGATTAGATTTATACTTTATAGCGACCGTTTTACTGTTGGAGCGTGAACATTAAATTTATGGCACCGTTGTAGGGGAATACAACTAGCTTTTGACTTGATTTTACCAATAGTTAGTTCAAGTGTTAATTTCTAGGTCTCTAGTATTTTAATTTTGCTTTTTTTAGCTTATGTGTACAGAAATATTGTGGTGGTTTTGTTCTTGCTTCGGGAAAACACAAAGATCCATCAAGACATTAAGCAATGGCCGGAGAACAATTTATCATCTCAAGTGATCTACTTCAATCACTACAAAGGAGTGTTCTGTTATGTGGTCATCCATCTGAAGACTCTCGTTCCCATCCACAAAAGTTGGCATAAATATGTAAAGAGGTCATGGGAACATGACACACAACTTTAGACGTCGTAGCTCTTCAGATTTTTCTATTGACTCTTAGATAAGATGTGGCAGAGTCGTGGTTTACACTTCATTAAGATGTCTACACTAACTGGGGGGAAGGACAAAGATTTTTCTTAACCCATTTCTATGTTAGACCTGACAAGCACCAACTACAGGACCAAATCGTCAACTTATAACGACTTCCAGGCGATTCATTAAGTGTAACATGGGAAAGATATAAAGAATGTTTAGGGAGGATTCAAAATCATGGTCTATCAAAGGATGAAATAGTAGCAAGCTTCTACCAAGCACTAAATTCTGAACAACAAACTCTGGCAAATGCTTCATTTGGAGGAGATAATTGGTTATTCTTGAGGAATCCACTTGCTGAAGTTACTAAGTACATGGATAAATTCTCTTCTATCTATCAAGTGTCCCATCCACTTTAGGAGCAACTAGTAGCAGACACTTTCTTGTTTGAGGAAAGCTCTAGCCATGAAGTAAAGAGCAGTGCAAACATTTGGTTCAAGTTACCACATCAACAGTGCACTGTGGATGAATCTTCTAAGATTGAGAGTATGTTTGAGAAATTGATCAAGAGAATGGATACACAAGAGGATGGATACACAAGAGGATATGATGTGGGAGATTAAGTTCAATATCATCAATATAAATTACAAGGTGGACCAACAGACATTGGAAATTCAATGACTTGATGACAAGTTCGACCTTGTTTCCGCACAACTAGAGCATATGCAAAGTGATAGAAGAAGCATTACAGGAGCCGTTGATAAGAGATCATCAAGTCTTGAGGAATTCTGAGTACTCATGATGACTAAGTCATGCCACGACGTTAAACAAGGCACTTCTTGAGAGGCAACACAAGTATTTTTCATGTTTTTAGTTTATTTTTAGTTTATTTTAATTGTGTGAATTTCTAGGTAGTGAATTGATTATGGTTTGTTTTTCTCTTTCAAGACATTGAATCAGTTGTATGTTTGGATAATGGTGTATTTTGAGATCATGGTTTGCATGTATTGAACAAGTTTAGAAAATGGCTGAAAATGGCATTGGAAGAAGCCTCTACAACTAAGCCTATGAGCCATAATGTGCATTACGACTCCTAGTCATGCCTCATAGAGGGTAACAGTGACGAATTTAAAGTTGGCACTTTCACTATGAGTCAACTTTATGACCTATAGCCTAAGCTACGAGTCGTAAATGGAGTTCGTAGTGCCCAGGTATATTTCTGAAATTTTTCTAAGTCTTAAGTGGCCTATGAGACCAAGACCTATTGGCCGTAGTCAGGTCTATGTTCCATAGTCAGGGTTTCGTAGACCTGCCGTACAAAATTTCTAAAGTCAGCCCAGTTTGGAAGATAAGGGATCAAAATGAATTTTGACCCCAAATTTAAAACCTAATTTGCAATTTTTGTTCCCAAAAACCTCTCAAAAGTTTTTAATATTTCTCCAACCATTTCTCGGTATACCCACGTCATTTTCTGGTGAATTTTCTGATAAAGCTTCAGTACCTAAGGTTTCCGATTCCCCTTCAACTTCTCATTCTGTTCAATTGTTAATCATCTTCTCTAGAGATATGTTTCTTGGTGAAATTTCGCCACACAAACTTTAGTGTCTTTTGGAATTCTTGAACTATTGTGTGTGTGAAATTAGTATTAAGAGTACCAGGGGGAAAATCTATGCATGTGAACGAGAATTGGGGTTGTTTTCATTTGGAATTCCCGGAGGTTGCCCCTAACTGTGAAATTTCACTTGTTGCTTGATTGTGATGACCATGTTTAGCCATGTTTTATTGATCACATGTTTGAAATGAGTGTGTGATAGTGGAATAATTGATTAATTTATAGTGGTATGAAATTTTGTTGTGGGTATATTTTTCTTGTTGAAGATGAGGGTTTGAGAAATTCCCTACGTGCCTATAGAATCAATTCTATGAACTTCCATGCTTGTGTGCAAGTAATTTTATTGAATGTTCTAGGATTAATGATTTTTGGAAATTTTTGAATGTGTTGGGAAGTTGACGGTTGATTGTTTGTTGTGGGAAAAACTTTTAGGTTAAGTTTTGATTGGGTTGACATACTGGGGTACTGGGTGTTTGTTGTTGAAAATTGCTTCAAATGTTGTTTGATCTCTGTTGATATTGATTGTGGTTCATGTGGTAATGGTACAGGCACCTCAAGTACCTGATGTCCCCTGCTACAAGGGCCTCTTACAACTCGTAGGAGGACCTACAGGCCATAGTTGCCCATCGTAGGATATAATAGTGACCCAAGGTTTCTTAACATTCACCATACGAGACCCACCTATGGATCCTAGTGTCCACTATGAACTGTTGTTGGGTCTCGTACACTTGCCTTGTGATTTATTTTTGATACTGAAAATTAGTACGAGCCCAATCTACGACTGGTAATCATGACTACGAGTCATAACTGAGCCTTGTACTGAGGTTTAGTATAAACTATTACTAGGCACTTGTGGACTACGAGGCCATAGTATAACTCGTAGGTCACCCTACGAGTCGTACCTGTGCCTCGTACCTGCAACCTGCAACTGGTGCAATGTTGAATTTTGATTTTTTTTCTTGTAGCTTTTGTTCTTCCTATTCTTTTATCTATTTTTATGGTTTGTTTTGATAACTTGGGACTCATTATTGGTTTGTGATGAATATTTCAGGTACAATGGCCCCCAAAAATAGAAATGCAACAATCCAAGCCTTCAATAGAAGGCTGAGGGATAAAGACACAAATGAGGAATGCTTTGAAGGCTCAACTGAAGAGCCCAATGTCCGAATTGACCCTAAGGCTCAGAGGCCTCATACTAGAGCTCAGACTGTGTGGACCACAATAGAAGTTGAGAGCACCTCCCAATCTGATGAAGAGGCAAACGTGGATTGGTCCGAGTCTAATGAGGTGACTCAGAGTCGACCCATCCATTTCTGCTAATGATCCTCAGCATCACCGATGGGGAGTCATGGGTATGGAGGCTATCTACCAACAGGGGTTGGAGCCTAAGGGCCATTCTACGAGGAGACCAGATTAGTTGATTCTGGGCTAAACCATGTTCCTTAGTTGGTGGCCGATGTAGACAGGCATAGGCTTCGGTGGCTGACAGAGAAGCTAGGCAAGTATACTTCGCTTCTACTTCGAGAGTTCTATGTAGCATATATAGCCGCCATTCTCAGAGATCTTCTAAAGGGGCATAAATTTATTGATAGGATCCAGTTGAGAGAGGTCCTAGTCTAAGGCAAGAAGGTGAACATTTCAGAGGAGACCATCCACAGATTACAGTTCGGGCCTACTTATAGAGCACCCCAGTCCACAGGCAAGCATGATAGCTAGATTGATAAGATGAGATGAGCTATGATTGGGAAGAATGTGGACATGAGGACCAGGCTCCTAAGATGGATGGCAAGTCAGATATCAAACAGTGACCCCAAGCCTTCATGGGTCACCACACACACCAAGCCCATCATGAAGTCTCATCGCTCATTCCTTCTAAAAATTTTAGTGGTCCATCATCCTATCTCGCCTCTGACTCACATATACTGATAATGTTATTATCTTGGAGCGAGTGGTCTTACTAGCTAGTATCTTAGGTGGCTATGACATTGATTGGGCCCGTGTGATGGCCAAGCAGATTCACGAGTCCACACTTTAGAGGAATACATCCATGCCCTTTCCTATCCTGATCCATAAGTTGTGCATGGAAGTCGAGTTGCACATCTCTCTCCATCTTGATCCACATGTCGAGGCCCTTCACACCATAGATCCCAGCCTGATCAAGGCTAATGAGAATCCAGTGGCCTTCCAGTAAGTAGCACCTCCTCTCATTCCTGAGCCATTTCCACCTAAGCTAGCTACAGAGGGTTCGATTCTAGCTACCACTACTTCGACTCTAGCCACACTAGAGTAGCCCATAACAACCGACACTAAGATGGGTCCCTCTATAGCTATACTTGCACCAGAGCCATATATATCTCAGGTTCCTTCTGTAGACTTTCCTATTATGTCTGCTATTGCATTTCAGGCCATAGTTCACAGGTTATCCAGGACAAAGTCCCAGCTAGCCAAGTTGATGGAGCAGATCAAGTCGTGGGTTTGCCAGATGGCCCAGGCTTCGGAGGAGAGGTCCAAGGTATTCACCCTATCTGTTATGAACCAGAGAGTCATTACGATGGATTCCAGGGTCGATGCTTCTGAGGTCAGAGTTCATAAGAAGCTTGAGGGGTCTCGGCCTGTAGATATGGCTGACGTACAATAGGAGTTGGCCAAGTTCAAGTCTGACATGATTACATCACTTGCAGCCCCGATCATAGCCCTAGAGCACAAACCTATGGGTGAGGACCTGATTAATCTATTCAAGGATTGCCCACATGCTCCCGGGAAGAGGCCTCTAGAAGGTGCTGATGCAGATGTGGTACAGAAGAAGCAGAGGACCGCTGAGGAGGATGTGGAGCTGGAGGAGCAAATTACTGAGCTTGTGATGAGAGAGTCAATAGCAGTAGAGGAGCATATTCAGGCTCGAGAGCATATGAGAGTTCATAGAACTAGTACATCCAGCTCAGTTGTAGCCCAGACAACCCCGAAGGAGAAAGCTACCCAGGACCAGACTGATGCCGGTGCCAGAGCACCATATTGATGTTTGATGTTTTGAACCCCATTCTTACTATTGTTTATGGATACTTTGTCCTCACTACTATTTTTGTTTAGATACTTTGTTTTTACTGCTTTTTTTTCCAGATAATTTGTTTTTATTACTATTTTGGATGATTGGTTTTTATTTAGTTTTTATCTACTCTGAGGACAAAGTACAACTTTTGGTGGGGTATGGGATGTTATGGACTAGGGTAAAGTCTGAGCAGCTTTTAGTCCATAACTATCCTAATTTTGATATCCCAAGGTTTTCTTATCGTGTTTCTTTTTCCTTGAGGATGATTTTATTTTATGTTGAACAGGCATGTTTTAGGTGTTTTTGATAATTTGTGGATATATGGTGATTAAGACTTTTGGCATGTATATAGTTTAGAGTGGTTTCATTGAATATTTTGAAAATATGTACCCACAATTGTTTTTGTGATTGTTGGTTATTCTTGCGATCTTGCATGTGTGATTGATTTGGAAATGATTGTTCTGATTAGGCGAAGGCAAGTTGATATTTGAAGCATGATCGGTGAGTCGATGTTGTCTATGTATGCAATGCCATGTGTGTGAGAGCTAATTTTGTATGTTCATGCATTATATACTGATTCAGAACTTGTCTTGTTACTCTGAGTTTGACTAGAGATTATGTTGATTAGGGAAGAATCTTCGGCCGTTGTTCTTTAAACTAGTCTGTTTTTACCTAAATAACCCACCAATAAAAGATTTTACCCCTTGTTCTAAATAATTGAGCCTTACATGAATCTTTTCTTTCTTAATACCTAGCTAGCCTAATTATTTCTACTGAAATACCTTGACATTAGCCCTGGTCTATCCTTGAACATGTGAACCTTGATTGATGCAAATGCCTTAGTTAAGGCTGCCTACCAAAAGTGGCCCTGGTTTAGGAATGGATATTGTGTACTTCACCTCAGGTTAAAAGCCTAAGTTGAGGGTGGCTAATGCTGTGGTACAATAGTAAAAATGAGGTGATTAGTTGGGTTTAGAAAAAAGAATGGAAAGTCATGTACCGCGTAAGAGAAAAAGAGAATAAGATGTCTAAGTTGAAAAAGCGAATTGAGTCTGAAAATAAGGCATAAGCTAAAAAATGAAGACAAAGTACCCAGAAAAGCTTGAAAATAAAGAATAAAGGAGAACAAAGTGGAACTGGTTGAGTTAATGAGGTGAAAGTGTTGAAAAGCGTGGTTCAAGGTTGGTCTTTAGTCACTAATTGCCCAAGGTATCGTACCAAAGCCCCCATGAACCTACGTTACAAGCATATGAAGTCCTAAAGTGATCCTAATCCAACTAGTCAACAGTCTGGGCTATGAGTATATCGAAAAACCTATGATATTGGTCATTATGTATGGATTTCAGTTCCGAGCATGAGTATGCTTGTACAGTCCCTCAATCTACTTTGATTGCTTATTGAGTAAAAAAGGGGTATTTCTTTTCTGTCAGGGCATTTATATCGCATGGTTAGCATATCACTTGTTCAGTGATTATGGATTGCTGATACTCCTTAACTTGCCATAGTTAAATAGTCAAATGCATCAATGTGCCTTGGTTTGCTTGTTAGCTACATGACCATGTTTTGAAAGTGCTAGCTTGGGTACCTGAGCTGAAATTGGATAAAGTATATGCCATTAGAATGATTTCCATGTATTGCTTATTGTCTTTTTAGAATGAGTCATCACTTGAGGACAAGCAACAATTCTAAGTTGAGGGTGTTGATGTGCTGTCAAAATACAATACATTTGGTGCCATAAATAAGGAATTTTGTGTGTTCTTAATGCGACTCTTTTTTTGTAGTTTTTATGTGTTTTGTGTTTTTTTTTTTTTTTTGCAGAAAATACAAGTTGGCTTAATCTTTGGAAAAGCAGCAAATTTTATTAAATTTAAGGACCTATAAGGCCCACTATGAGTCGTAGCCCAAGCTACGGTCATAGGAGATGACCATATTGATTAACATTGTTGATTTAATTTGGACTAAGAAATGCAAAGTTGGACTATGGGAAGACACTATGAGTCATGGAACAGACAACGAATAATAACACAGATCGTAGCAGTCAAGTACAAAATACCAAGTGCTGACTATGAAAGCCTAACTACGACTCGTAGGTCACCCTACGAGTCGTACCTACGAGTCGTAACTACTGCCGAGCAGATTTTCTTATTTATTTTAAGGACCTTTTTGTAAATAGCATAAATAGTATAAGTTAGGATTTTTAGAAGGGAGAATCAAATTGTAGAGAATAGAATATTTTTCTTGAGAGAATCTCTTAAGGGTCTTAGAGTAGAAAACTAGGGTTTCACTTTGAAGACCCAATTTTGGAATTGGAATCACTTGTAATTCAACTTCACTATTCAAGCTTGTGTATCCAAAATCAAGGTGATTTATTATTCTTCATTTTCCTTGGGTAATTTCTCAACTATGTCTATTTTAGTCATTGTTTGTGTTCTTGCCCAAGCTGTGAGTAGCTAAACCCCCAAAACTTGGGGTTGTGGGAACTATGAGAAGCTAGCTTGAGAGAAGCCAGATTATTTGCATTTCTTTAGATGGGTATTCACATATATTATTCATTTTCCTTCGGATTGCTTGTTGTTTGATGATGGCCAACATTAAATCCGCCTAGTTTCATGATCCCGACCAAGGTAGTGATGAATAGGAAAACGAAATTGGTGACAGGATTCGATTGATACGGTCTCATCTAATTAACCAAACCTGACCAAGGAGAGGTTGATTGGGATAATAGGTAATAGTTAGTTGGCACACCATGGTAGACGACTAGGCATCATGGTGAAATTTGACCTTCACTTTTACCAAAGGGCCTGGAAGAACCTAAGTTACCGTCCTACATGTGATGTCCTAACTGAAGTTATATTATCTAGGGTATTTGAGTTAGTGAATCATGGGGAATACAAGTCCCAGGTTGATCTTCAAATTGATTGTCTCTTCGTGATTGTTAGTATAGTTTTTGTAGTTATTTCACTCCAATTTGCAAACCCCCCCCCCCTTAGAGAATATGGTTGATTGATACTTGAAATGGTTGTTGGTGAGTCAATTTGGTCAAACCCTATATTCCATTTGGATTCGACCCTAGCCTTTGGTTAGGTTTATACTTGATAGAGATCGTTTTACTGTTGGATCATAAACATCAGTATGAGCATTTTGAATTTGTTGTAATGTCTTTTGACTTGACTAATACACCAATAATATTTATGGATCTCATGAATAGGGTCATTAAACTCTACCTTGATATGTTTGTGATGGTCTTTATTGATGATATATTGATTTATTCCGGAGTGAGGAAGAACATGTGAATCACTTGAGAGTGGTGTTATAAATTTTAGGGGATGAGAGGTTGTTTGCTAAATATGAATAGTGTGAATTTTTGTTGCTTGCATTCCTAGGGCATGTGGTGTCGGGTGATGGAATTAAAGTGGACCCTAAGAAGATGGAAGTGATAAGGAATTGGCCTAGGCCCTTGACTCTGACAGATATTAGGAGTTTCTTGGGTTTGGCAAGTTACTACTAGAAGTTTGTGAATGGTTTCTCTTCTATTGTTTCCCATATGACAAACCCAAAAGAAGGCAAATTATATTTGGATGGATGAATGTGAAAATACTTTTCAAACATCAAAAGAAAAGTTTATCTTTGCTCCTATCTTAGCTTTATCGGGAGGGTTAGAAGGGTTTATGGTTTATTGTGATGCCTAAAGAATTGGTTTGGGGTGTGTTTTGATGCAAAAGGTTAAGGTTATAACATATGCCTCTAGACAACTTAAAGTGCATGAGCGAAATTATCCTACTCATGATCTTAAATCGGTGGTCGTGGTGTTTCCTTTGAAATTTTGGCGTCATTATTTGTATAGGGTTCAAGTAGATGTGTTTACCGACCACAAGAGTCTCCAATATGTGTTTAGAAAAAAAGATCTTAACTTGAGACAAAGAAGGTGGTTAGAACTCCTTAAGGATTATGACATGAGTGTGCACTATCATCCTGGCAAAGCTAATGTTGTGGCCGATACTCTAAGTAAAGTGTCCATGGGTAGTCCAACCCATATTGATGTTGGTAACAATGAGGTGGCTAGAGAAGTTCACTGGTTAGCTAGGTTGGGGGTTAGGTTGAATGAAATTGAAAATGGTGTATACTGGTTGTTGATGGTTCCAAATGCTCTTTGATTGAGGAAGTCTAGTCAAAACAAGACCTTGATCCCACCTTGCTAGAATTGAAGGCTTTGGTGAAGGATGGTAATGTGGAGGTTTTCTCCCAAGGGGGAGATAGTGTTCTTAGGTACCAAGATAGGCTATGTGCGCCTACTATTGATGACTTGAGGGAGTTGATTTTGAAAGAGGCCCATAATTCATCCTATCCTATTCACCCCTATTCAACAAAGATCTATAGAGACTTGATGGAGGTGTATTAGTAGGGTGGTATTAAGAGAGATATTGCCAAGTTCGTACCCGGTTATCACAATTGCCAACAAGTGAATGGCGAACATCAAAGATCGGGTAGCCTAGCCCAAGACTTAGAAATTTCTAGTTGGAAAGAGATCAATATGGATTTTATGGTTGTGATGCCAAAGACTAGGAAACACTTTGATTCCATTTGGATCATTGTTGATAGAATGACAAAGTCGGCTCACTTCCTCCCGGTTAGAACAACTTATTGTGCCGAAGACTATGCCAAGTTGTATATTCATGAGTTAGTTAGATTGCATGGGTATCCTTGTCTATCATTTTTGATCTTGCTTCTCAATTCACTTGTCATTTTTGGAGGTCCTTCCAAAGGGGTCTTGGTACAAAGATCAAGCTTAGCATTGCTTTTGATCCTCAAACGGATGGCCAAGCCAAAAGGGCTGTCCAAACTCTTGAGGATATGATTAGGGCTTGTGTTTTGGAGTTTTAGGGTAGTTGGGATAACCATATTGCACCTATTAAGTTTTCTTACAATAGTACCTATCACTCTAGTATCGGCATAGCTCCCTTTGAAGCTTTATATGGTAGGCATTGTAGATCCCCATTAGGTGGTTTGATGTGGGGGAGATGGCCTTGTTAGGTTCGTATTTTGTTATAGAAGCTTTGAAGAGGGTGAGGTTGATAAAGGATAGATTGAAAATGGATCAAAGTAGACAAACGTCTTATTCTGATGTGAGGAGAAGATGAAATGACCCCAAAAAGTGCCTGAAAATGTGCCTCGAAAGTGCCCAAAATAGTAATTTCTATATATCTCAAAATCCATGCGTGATATCAAAAATCCAATGTCATATTCTTGATCAAGGGGACAAATTGAGTGGGAAATGGATCTAACCCCGATTTTATAGCAAATGAATCACAACTTCAATTTCCATAATTTTCCTAATCCAGAATGAGTCCGCACCACTGGCGTAACGCGGCTAAGGCACGAACTAGTATTAAGTTTTCCTAGTTATTTTTGTTCGGTCCAAGACTTTTGAGTCTTGGTCCTAAGTCCTCCCATGCACGAAAACACCTATGCTTAGCCATATTTCAACACTATATCATACTAAACATTTCTCAATACTCTCTCAAACACTTCGACAAATATTTTACCCCAAATTCCAAGTCCCAAAACTTATCTACATCTTAAGGATTTTATTCAAACTTCAAGTCTATGTGGGTTTCAACCATTGGGTCCTTTCACCCATAGTGCCCAAACTTCCTTTTTACCTAAAATACATGTTTCTAAGTTGATTTTACATATGAGTTTTCTATTATAAATTTGACTATGAACTATGTTGGGGTTTTGTAAATGTGTGATTGTTTTAGTATGGTTTGAGCTATTAATCTTTGATCTATCTTAAGATTTGATGAAAGGTTTTGATGTGTATTATGTGAAGATGTTACAAAGTACTAGCGGGATGATTTACTTCAAGATTTCTTGCATGATTTCACTCGTTAATTGCATGGTTTTACATGAGCATTACACACCTATTGAGTGTTTGATAA
>JAABOM020057834.1:0-14649 GCA_011800125.2 Solanum clarkiae
CTGCGCTTCATGCGTCAAAGAGAACAACTAATATAAGATTCTATATGACATGTTGTAAGTGTGATTGAGATAATTGAAGTACTACATTTTGCATTCATGACAATACGTTTTAAACATAATAATTCATGTAAATTGGAAGTTCTATCATGCGCGTGAAAAAAAAGAGGCGAATTTATGATTAAAAACATATGACATTCTATGAAGTAAAAAAAGGTTGTCAAAATATAAAACATATGACATTCCGTTGGACTTCAATGTAAATGTAAAGGAGAAGATGAGAGAATTAAAAAAAAAGTGAGAAAAAGATTTTTAAAAAAAAGCAACATTCTCTTAAGTCCTAATAAAGAGAGTGAAAGAAATATCCTTTTAGTTTATGTAACATAGCACATTTAGTATGTTTAAGAAAGTTCAAAATCTTTGAGTCAGCATTAGCCATAACACCGTTCGAAGTTGCATCCCCATATATAGTCTTTCCTGTTGTGTCCAAAATCTCTTCCTTTTAGGAAAAAAAAATACTAAACTCTTCATGTAAGTCATAAAATTCTAGCTCGTAACAAATGAAAGGGATCAAGATACCTTTTAGGTTTTTTTCTCAATGATTTCGTATAATCTCTTAAAATGAAAAAATCAGATACTGAAACAACGGGTAATTGTCAAATCTATAGTACTCAAAAAGTTTTGACAAAAGAATACAACAAAAGAACAAATAACTTATCTCATTACCATTGTCCATGCAGAAAATGGTAAATAAACATTCACTATATATATATATATATATATTTAAGAGTAATTAAATGTCACAAAGTAGACCAAAGCATATAAAATTTATGTAAACTTACTAAAAGAAAATCTATTTGAAGAATATATATGCCTGTATAACTCCAATTTGGTCGTTTTCATTAAAGTTGGACACTTTGTCTCTGCCAGGATAATCCTATAACCTCCGTTGAACATGTCAGTTTCTTCAACAAACTTTAATGGTTTTACGTTGAATTCCACTCTGACGGATGGGAAAATATGCCTCTGAATTTACATGGTTGCCGAGTAATTGATTGAACTAATGTAAAAGAAATAGTGACTATTATTTGTTATTGCCCTGATGGAAAGGTTTGATGGCATTGCTATAACACTTTTCAAATAATGCTACATCTTTTAATGGACCTTTGCTGATTTTCTTGCTTATAATTAATCAGGGGGGCATTGTGGGATCCATGGATGGCAATTCTAGTTTTCATGATGTAGTAGGATGATGCTATAACCTTCGTTGAATGTGTCAATCTATTCAACAAGCTTGTTAATTACCTTACAAATAGTCATTGATGTATCTGTGACATGATTTATGCAAAAGCAAGAATATTAATTACCCTTGACGAGTGTGATAATGGCTTTACATTGAACTACTCTCTCGCTTGTTTGTAAAACTTGTTTCCAAGAATAAATGTGATTGGTTGTACTTAGCCAAATTTGCAACGTGAATGGGAAAAAATAATTTGGCAAGTGGGATGAAGAGAGGAAAAAGAGAAAGATGTGTGGGGATGAGGAAAAAGGGTGAGGAGTTTTACTGGAAAAAGGAAAAGAGGAAGAAGCACAATTAAATAGGGAAGGTTAAAAACTATCATTTTAAGAGACACATCTTTAAGTTTTTTTAAGAAAATAAAATAAAATGGTAAAAAAAGAGTAAAAAAAAGTTAACTAAATCATTAAAAAGAAATAAATGTCAGGGCGCCACGTAGTGTATGTGTGTGTCTATATATATATATATATATTAAAGGCATTTGCATGTAGTTATAAATTTTTAAGCAGAAATTCATTGACATATTCATACCTTTAGACACTATATCATTTTAGTTAGCTTTACATACTGCTTGTGTGATGGCCAATGCACCATTCCTCTTTTATGAATTTTATTTCGTGAATAAAATATAAATGATAAAATTAATATTGTTCATTTTGTCATTTTCTATTGGGAAAATGCACAAGTACCCTGTCAGACTATAATCAAAATCCCATAGACACACTTAAACTTTAACTTGGTCCTATTTCCGCTTGAACTTATTTTTTTCATAATTAAATACATCTTATTTGTTTACTTAGCATGCCTAGCTAGATAAATTATATTGTTTGTAGTATACGTGCAGACCCCACATGCCATATAGGTAAATAAGGGGCATTAAATTACAAAAAAATAAGTTCAGGGGGTAATAGGACCAAGTAAAAGTTTAAGTGCATCTTTGGTTAACAAATTAATATTTTAAATGATTTCTATAATATAATAAAAAAATCATCTGAATGAATATAGTTGATGTAAAAATATATCAAAGATTTGTCCCCTTTGCGTGAACATACTTAGCACAAATATTCCACAACACTGCATAGTAGAAAAAAATGAGTACTATTTTTTATTTCGTTATATATGTATGCAATATAAGCATTTTAATAAAGTTTTGAAAGAAAAAGAACTAGCAGATCGGAATTTCTTACTTGAAGTTAAGTAGCGAGTCGTGACATATTGCTCTCATATTTTCTCAGCTAATTTTTTTAATCTAAAAATACACTCTCACATTTTTTTAGCTCGAACATATCCCTAAAACTAATAGATCAGATTATATAATAAGATTTTGATATATACAATAATTATTATTTTTAAGTTTGTGTGTTATTTTTTATAAGGAAACTTTAGATAAATATTTTGAGCTATTAAAAATTGTAATTTAAAATGTACAACTACACCCCCCCTCCCCAAGACAATAACCAACATCCCAGAGACACAGTTAAACTTTTACTTGGTCCTATTTCCTCCCTCCCCCCCTCCAAAACCTAATGTTTTCATAATTTAATGCACCTTATTTACCCTTAACCACACATCTAAGTTTTTATGTATTGTACACGCGCGGACACATATGTCACATAGGCAAATAAGGATTATTTAATTACGAAAAAAATTAAGTTTAGGGGGGGGGATAATAGGTACAAGTTAAAGTTTAAGTGTGTATCTAAGATTTTGTTTTAGTCTGGGGGGTACTTGTGCATTTTTCCTTTTCTATTTTATAACTTAACTTTTGAAATATATAGAAATCTTGTAATAATAAATGGGACAAACATGCAATGCACGTTCCAGAGACTAGTATAACTAAAAGTGGGAAAATCCTAACCTCAAAGTCGGATTACCCTTTCGCCCTTATGTCATTACTTGTTTACCCTTATGCCATTACTTATTAATGTTAATTTTTATTAATTACAAAAATCAGGTTTAGTTTCTTTTGCTCGTGCGTTTGCTTCTTTTGTTTCATATTCCGCTTGCCTGTCTCTTCTCTTCTGAATGTTCACGTTTCTTCACCTGTTAATTCTCCAACATTCAGGCTGTTCAATTCCCTACCCTTCTCTTACTGTAACATCCCAATCATACCAATTATATTCCTTGCCTCATTGTAACAACCCTATTTTAGTGTGCAGTAATTTCATACATCATCGTAATTTCACGTTGATGTGGATGAAAAATTACCTTGGTAACAGTCATCCCTGATCTCTCTATATAAAGCTGATGAACAGCATGGTTGTGTCCCATCAATCTATTACTCCTTTCTACCTCAACCAAATACATGGTCACCAGGTAATTTTATCTTATTTTATTTATCATGCGTTGCTCTGTTTTTCCTGTTTATTTATGTGCTAATGGACCAACAAGCTCAACAAATGATTAGAGCAAACACCTTTTAGTAGATTAAAGCTACTGTGAAAGGTAAGGGATGTGTTCTGTAATAGATAGTGCCAGTAGTGAAACTCTTCAGTTCACATCCATTTTTGGAAGAGTTCCTTTGATTTGGGCAAATAACAGAGAGTTCACATAGTTTTATAAATCAATACTGCCAGTGTTTACTCAATTTGAATCCTAGAACAATATCAAGAATATTTATCGATTTTGATTTTTGTCCTTCCTAAGATAGATGTGGTTATGAGTTTACTCAATTTGAATCCCAGAACAATATTAAGAATATTTATCAATTTTGATTTTAGTCCTTCCTAATACAGACGTGGTTATGTTTCCGGCAGTAGTAATGTTGTGATATTCATATTCATGGCTGATTTTCTCTATGCCTTACTTCGTTGACTAATTTTTATAGCAGTTTGTCATATTATATAATGGTAAATTTGTTCCACCCAATGCTGGTGTTGAATTTTATGTTAATGCTGCAATCAATTTAAAAAGCATCTCCAATTTCTTATAAAAAGCTAGCATCTTGTTGAATTCGTCGTCCAATTTCTCGAAGAAGAACATCTCACATTCTCATCCAAGATGATTGGGGTACCAAACCCTCAATTAGTTGATGGCTTACCACCCCCATCCGAGATGATTAAGGTATCAACCCCTTAATTGGTTGATGGCTTGCCACCCCCATCCGAGATGTTTGAGGTATCAACCCCTCTATTGGTTGATGGCTTAACACCCCCATCCAAGGTGATTGAGGCATCACCCCTCAATTGGCTATGGTCAACTCACAACACAATATATACTTCTCATGGAATCAACATACACATAACATCCTTTCATCATCAGAAAGTCACATAACTCATATGCCAAGCATTAGGCCTTCAACAACTAAGGATACATGAACTGGACATTTTATCAAACACTTGGTGGGTATGCAATGCTAGTGTAAACCATGAAATTTAAGAGTGAAATAGTACAAGAAAACTTAATGTAAAACGACCCACTAACTCTTGGTAATACCGTCATGTAATATACATCAAAACCTTTCATCAAAACTCAAGATAGATCTAAGATTCATAGCTCAAAAAATGCTTAAACAGTCACACTTTCACAAATCCCCAACATAGTTCATAGTCAAATTCATAATAGAAGACCCATAAGTAAAATCAACTTAGAAACATGTAAATTAGGTAAAAAAGGAAGCTTGGGCACCACGGGTGAAAGGACTCAATGGTTGAAACCCACATACCTTAACCTTGGGGAATCCTTGATGAATATAGGAAATGGAGACTCGAAGCTTTTGTGAAATCCTTAAGATCTAGATGAGTTTTGGGACTTGAAATTTAGGGTGAAATATTGATCCAAGTGTTGGAGAGAGTATTGGGGAATGTCTTGTATGATATGAAGGTAAAATATGACTAACTATAGGTATTTTCACGCATAGAAAGACTTAGGCCAAGACCCAAAAGCCGTGTACCATGATAAAAATCACTGGCAACAAAATGTACAGGTCCAATTTTGGTCCGCGATGCACACCTATCACGGAGGGAATTTTACACTGGTTAGTGACGACTGCACATCGCGATACCAATGCGGATCGCCACTGATTTGTGCAAACTTAAAAAAATCAAACTTCGCTACGGTTGCTCCAGAATTGGTGTTAGACCCTGTTCCCACTCAATATTTCCCTCTGACTAAGAATATGAAGTCAGATTTTTGATATCACGCATGCATTTTGAGATATATGAAAATTACTATTTCGGACACTTCCGAGGCGTATTTTCGGGCACTTTTTGGGGTCGTTTCGATATCGCCCCTTGGGAATAGTTATCCCCAAATGTCAAAGAAACTTATATGAGAAGAGTAATCATGAAGAAATCAGCCCCAACAAGAATGCATCAACACACTTAAAACACTAGTTTAAAAAATCTCAACATAAGTGTAAAAACAATCACCATGAACTTTGTCAATATAAACATGAATGCATGTAAATGACATAGGGGATGTAACATGAGACATGATATCTCATAGGAGACTTAGAATTAGTACCTTTGGCTTGAGTAGAATGGAAAAGATAGGGATATCATTTTTTTCATATCCGCTTCGGCCTCCCATGTAGCACTTTCGACTTGTGGATTCCTCTAAAGGACCTTAATGGAAGCAACATCCTTGTTCCTCAAACTCTTCACTTGCTTATCCAAGATCTCTACTAGAGCTTCTTCATAAGCAGGTTGTCCTCTTAGGCTTGAGTATAATAAAAGAATAGGGATATCATTTTTTTAGGTCCATTTCGGCCTCCCATGTAGCACTTTCGACTTGTGGATTCCTTCAAAGGACCTTAATGGAAGAAACATCCTTGTTCCTCAAACTCTTCACTTGCTTATCCAAGATCCCTACTGGAGCTTCTTCATAAGCGAGGTTGTCCTCAACAACCCCCACAACATCCAATGGAACAATAGCATTCAGATCACCTACACTTCCTCAACATGGATACGTGAAAGACCGGATGAACCAAGTCCATTTCACTAGGCAACACTAACTCATAGGCCACTTTACAAATCCTCCTCAACACCCTATAAGGACCCACAAATCTTGGACTTAGCTTACCCTTCTTACCAAAATGAAGCACACCCTTCATGGGTGACACCTTTAAATAAACCCAATTACCAACTTTAAATTCAAGCTCCCTTCTCCTCATATTGGCATAGGACTTTTGAAAACTTTGGGCTGGTTTCAACCTTTCTCTAATCAACCGTACCTTCTCCATAGCCTCCATAACCAGATTTGGTTCCAATAAAGCCATTTCTCCCACTTAAAACCACCCAATCAGTGATTCATAACGTCTACCTTAAAGGGCCTCAAAAGAAGCCATACCAATGCTAGAATGATAGCTATTGTTATAAGAAAATTCAATCAATGGAAGATGATCATACCAGCTACCCTTAAACTCCAAAATACAAGCCCTAAGCATATCCTTAAGAGTTTGATAGTTCTTTCGGCTTGGCCATCAATTTGAGGGTGGAAGGCCGTACTAAGTCTTACCATGGTTCCAAGACCTCTTTGAAAGGACCCCCAAAAGTGTGAAGTAAATTGTGCACCATGATCCGATATTATAGAGAAGGGCACCCCATGCAATCTTACCAACTCATGAATATACAATTTAGCATACTCTTTGGCAGCATAAGTAGTCTTAACGGTAGGAAATGAGTCGACTTTGTCATCCTATCAACAACAGCCCAAATATAATCAAAACCTTTTCTAGTCTTAGGAAACCCAACCACAAAGTCCATGTTAGTTTCCTCACACTTCCAAGTAGGAATCTCTATATCTTGGGTCAGGCCACCCAGCCTTTGATGTTCAGCTTTGACTTATTGGCAGCTATGACAACTTGATACAAATTTGGCAATGTGTTTCTTCATACCTCACCACCAAAACACATCTCTCAAATCTCTATACCTCTTGGTAGAACCAGGGTGAATAGAATAAGAGAAATTATGAGCCTCATCAAGAATCATCTTTCTCAAATCATCAACACATGGCACACATAACCTGCCTTGGTATCTAAGGGCACCATCTCCCCCTTTGGAGAAAAACTCCACCTTTCCCTCTATCACCAAGACCTTCAATTCTAACAAGGTGGGGTCAATATCCTGCTTCAAATTCATAAACTCTACCATTTTGGTCTCCCTAAGCTCAAGAGGGAAGAACCAGTTAAGGAAAGTCGCCTTAAACTCCTCCCATAGAATTACATTGTCATTCCCCTTCTCCTCTTTGCATTAAGTGTACCATATTTCAGCTACCCCCTTAAGTTAGCAAGCCGCCAACTTTGGCTTCTCCTCCAAGATCACACCCATTACGGACAACACCTCATATACCTCATCAATAAACTCTTGAGAGTCCTCATCCACCATAGACCCATTAAACTTCGGTGGGTTCATCCTCATAAACTCTCTCACCCGAGATGTCGGGGTAGGAGCATGAGGGGCTTTGGCCCCTTAGTTGGCTTGATTAGCCAAAACTTGAGCTAGTAAAGTAAGAGCATCTCGGAGCTCACCATGAGCTGATTGTTCCTCTAGTGTGTGGGCTCTTCATCTTGTGTTATGCATGATATAGCATAGAAAAAACATTTGTTAGAGGGAAACCCTTACCTTAACTTCTATAGAATGACATAGAGTAAGAAGAAGGGAGACATTTCCTAAAGTATCTCATAGCCTCTTACTCATAGTTGTGGTGTACAACACAACCATTTATAAGACTATAATCGACGTGGTGTGTTGGATATCGAGGACCATTAAAACCTAGTGCTATGACACCATGTTTTTCACGACCCAAGCCTAGGTCCTAGACATGACACGGTGAATGGGGAATTAGAAAGGGACTCCAATCAAGCCTCTTAACATATCATTACATCCTTGATCACGGAACCAATAAAGTAGCAATAAAAGATTAGAAATAAGGGAACATAGGGCTAAAAGACATCCTTAATATCATAAAATGTCATAGAGTCAAAGAGAGTCTAGGCTCATAGCATCATACATAACTTGTCCAACAATATCTCTAATCATAGAACTGAGCGGGAGACAAGACAAACAACCGGACTCACCCTCATAGTCAAAGCATACAATAAAGAAAAGAGAATCTATACATAGCATAAATACAGAGAAGTATGTCCTCGAAGTTAAGAACTCACCAACTTGCTTTGAGAGATATCACACTAGCCACGTGGAGGAGAAGGATGATCAAGTGGGGCTCCGGTTAAATGTACTAAGTATGTAAGATATAATGTAACAATAGATAAGCAACATAGTTAAAATGCATAATTAAGCAATATATGATCATATAACAGTATGACATGCATTAATGATACTTGAGGTAAACATGCTTATATATAAATCGTATTACATATGTAGAAATAGACCATCATCATAGACCAAGCAACTTAGTACTTGGAATCTAAGGTAGACCACCCCTTAATAGTGATTAAGAAATCAACCCCTTAATTGGTTGACTAACATGACCACCCTCCATCGAAAGTGATTGAGGTATCAACTCCTCAATTGGTTGTTGATTTACCACTCTGACCTGAGATAATTGAGGTATCAACCCCTTAATTGTTTGATGGATTACCACCCCAATCCGAGATGATTGAGGTATCAAACCCTCAATTGGTTGATCACTTCCCACCCCCATCCAAGATGTTTCAGGTATCAATCCCTCAATTGGTTGATGGCTTACCACCACCATCCAAGGTGATTGAGGCATCACCCCTTAATTGTCAAAGCACAACATAATAGATACTTCTCATGGAATCAGCATATACATAACATATTTTCATCATTATAAAGTCACATAACTCATATGTCAAGCATTAGGCCTTCAACAACTCAAGATACATTAGCCAGAGATTTTATCAAACACTTGGTAGGTATGAATTGCTTGTGTAAACCCATGCAATTGAAGAGTGAAAATCATGCCAGAAAACTTAATGTAAAACCACCCACTAACACTTGGTAATACCTTCATGTAACATACATCAAAACCCTTCATCAAATCTCAAGATAGATCTAATATTCATAGCTTAAAACATACTTAAAATAGTCACACTTTCACAAATCTCCAACATAGTTCATAGTCAAATTCATAATAGAAGACCCATAAGTAAAATCAACTTAGAAACATGTAAATTAGGTAAAAAGGAAGCTTGGTCACCATGGTTGAAAGGATCCAATGGTTGAAACCCACATACCCTGACCTTGGGGAATCCTTGATGAAGATTGGAAATGGAGATTTGAAGCTTTAGTGAAATCCTTAAGATCCTGATGAGTTTTGGGACTTGAAATTTGGGGTGAAATACTTGTCTAAGTCTTTGAGAGAGTATTGGGGAATATCTTATATGATACGAAGGTAAAATATGGCTAAGTATAGGTATTTTCACACATAGGAAGACTTAGGCCCAAGACCCAAAAGCCTTGAATCGAGATAAAAATCATTGGCAATAAAATGCACAGGTTCACGTCTAGTCCACGATGTGGACCTATCGCGAAGGGAATTTTTACACTAGTTTGTGACAGCTGCACGTCACAGTACCAACATGGATCGCCACTGTTTTGCACAAATTTGGGAAAATCAAATTTTGCTACGATTACTCTAAAATTTGGGTTACACCCGTTTCCCACTCAATTTTTCCCCTGATCAAGAATATGAAGTCAAATTTTTGATATCACGTATGGATTTTGAGATATATAGAAATTACTATTTCGAGCATTTTCAAGACACATTTTTGGGCACTTTTTGGAGTCGTTTCAGCAATATTCCTAAAAAAAATATGAGTAGGTTCCCAATGAGCCCGAGAAGAGGCCTAGGTGGCTCGTGGTAGTGGGGGATGCCTTGTAGGATTTTATTTGCCAAGGAACAGGACACAGGCGATTTTGGTAATTTTCAGTGGGTGTTAGCTCACAAATTCTAGCACTGCAGGGGGGTCCGACTCATTATTTCCAAAAAATTATTCGAGTGGATCCGAAATGAGCCCGGGAAGAGGCCCAGGTAGCTAGGCAGCGATGGGGAATGCCAGGTCAAATTTTATGGGCCTAGGAACAAGAAATAGGTGATTTTCGCAGTATTCCTTGGGTGTTAGCCCATGGATTATGACGCTGCAGGGGGCTCCAGCGCAGCATTTCCAAAAATCCTACGAGTGGTTATGCAATGAGCTAGGGAAGAGACCTTGGTAGCCCAATGACGTGGGGGGACACCTGGTAGGATTTTATGGGTCAAGGAATGGGAAGTAGGTGATTTCGACAGTTTACAGGGATGTTAGCCCATGGATTCAATCTCCACAGAGGGCTCCGGCATAACATGCCCAAAAACTCATACGACTGGGTTTGCAACAAGCCCAGGAAGAGGCCATGGTGGCCTGACAGCGGCGGGGGATGCCTGGTAGGATCTTATGGGCCAAGGAATGGGAAATTGATAATTTTCAGTTGTTTTCTGTGCATTTTAGCCCACGGATTCTGGCGTTGCAGGGCCCCAATGCAACTTTCCCAAAAAATATACGAATGGGTCCATAATGAACCTAAAGAGGTCTAGGTAGCCCGACGGCGATGAGGGACGCCCAGTAGGGTTTTATTGGTCAAGAAATAGGAAACAGGAGATTTTGGGAGTTTACAGTGGGTATTAGCCATAGATTCCAGCACTGCAAGGTGCTCCAGCTCAATATTCCAAAATATCATACGAGTGGGTCCACAACGAGCTCGGGAAGAAGCCCAGGTGGCCCGATGGCAGCGAGGGATGCCTTGTAGGATTTTATGGGGCAAGGAAAAGGAAATTGGCGATTTCAGCAGTTTTGCTGTGGGTGTTAACCCATGAATTCTGATGTTGCAAGGGGATCTGGAGCAACTTTCTTGAAAATCATATGAGTGGGTTCGTAAAATTCTCGAGAAGAATCCCAGGTGGCCTGGTGCTGGTGGGAGACGCTTGGTAGGATTTTATGGGCTAAGGAACAGGAAACATGCAATTGCGACAGTTTTCTATTGGTGTTAGCCCATGGATTCCGGTGCTGCAGAGGGCTCCGGTACAACTTCCTCGAAATATCATACGAGTAGGTCTACAATAAGCTTGGGAAGAGGGCCATGTGGCCAGGTGGCAGGGGGATGCCTTGTAATATTTTATGGGCCAAGGAATAGGAAACAGATGATTTTGTCAGTTTTTTGTGGGTGTTAGGCTATAGGTTCTGGCACTGCAGGGGACTCTGGTGCAACGTCCCCAAAATATAAATACGAGTGGGTCCTCTACGAGACGGGGAAGAGGCTCATGTCTCCTAGTGGCGGCAGAGGCTATCTAGTAGGATTTTATAGACCAAGGAATAGAAAACAGGCAATTTGGGGAGTTTTCTGTGGGTGGTAGTCCACAAATTATGGGGCTACAGGGGGCTCCAGCTAAACATTCTTAAAATAATCATTCGAGTAGGTCCACAACAATCCCGAGAAGAGGTCTAGGTGGTCGAGCAGCGGTGGGGGATGCCTAGTAGGAATTTATGAGCCAAGGAACAGGAAATAGGCGATTTCAGTAGTTTTCTGTGGGTGTGAGCTTACAATTTTGGGCACTGAAGGGTGCTCCGGCACAATGTTCCCAAAAGAAATATAAGTGGGTCGGCAAGGAACTCGGGAAGAAGGATAGGTGGCCCTGATGGCGGGGGATGCCTGCTAGGATTTTACGAGCCAAGGAACAGAAAATAGGAGATTTCGGTACTTTTATTTGGATGTTCGCCCATGAATTTTGGTGCTGCATGGGGGCTCCAGCTCAATATTCTCAAAAAATCATTTGAGTGGGTCCACAATGAACACAGGAAGAGGCCCAGGTGGCCAAACAGCGGCAGGGGACGCCTGGTATGATTTCATGAGCCAAGGAATAGGAAACAGGTGATTTCCACAATTCTATGTGGGTGTTAGCCCATGGATTGTGGCATTGCAGGTGATCCGGTGAAACTTTCCCAAACAATCATACCAGTAGGTCCACGACGAGCCCGGAAAGTGGCCTTGGGTGCTCAGCGGTGGCATGGGATGCATGGTGGGGTTTTATGGGCCAAGGAATAGGAAATAAGTGATTTCAACAGTTTTCTATTGTGTTGACCCACGGATTCTTGCGTTGTAGGGGGATACGGTGTATCTTTCCATAAAAAATCATATGAGTGGGTGTGCAATGAGCCCAGGAAGAGGGCCAGGTAGCCCGATAGAGGCGAGGGATGGCTGGTAGGATTTTATGGGCTAAGAAATAGGAAACAGGCAATTTCAGCAATTTTTTGTGCGTGTTAGTTTGCAAATTTTAACGTTGCATAGGGATCCGTCACAACTTTCCTGAAAAATATATGAGTGGGTCCACAATGAACCCAAAGAGGTCCAAGTGGCCTGGCGGCGGTGGGGGACGCCTGGTAGGGTTTTATAGGCAAAGGATCAGGAAACATGCAATTTCGACAGTTTTCTGTGGATGTTATCCCATAGATGTTGTCGCTGCAGGGGATCCAGCGCAACTTCCCCAAAATAACATATCAATGGGTCCACCATGAGCCCGAGAAGAAGCCTATGTCACCCGACAGTGGCAGGGCATGCCTAGTAGGATTTCATGAGCCAAGGAACAAGATACAAATGATTCGACAGTTTTCTATGAGTGTTAGTCCATAGATTCTGTAGTTGCAGGGGTTCTAATGCAACATTCTTGAAAAATCATACAAGTGGGTCCGCAATGATCCCGGGAAGAGGCCAAGGTGGCCCGGCAGTGGTGGGAGATACTTGGTAGGATTTTATGGGCCAAGGAACAGGAAATAGGCAATTTTGATAGCTTTTTTTTGGTGTTAGCCCACGGATTTTGGTGCTACAAGGGGCTAAAATGCAAATTTCTCGAAGAATCCTATGAATGGATCCACAACGAGCCTGGGAGAAGGCCCAGGTGGCCCTGCAGCAGCGGGAGACCCTTGGTAGAATTTTATGTGCCAAGAAATAGGAAACAAGCAATTTAGATAGTATTTTGTGGGTGTGGGCCCATGGATTTTGGCGTTGCTAGGGGCTACGATGCAACTTTCCTGAAAAATCATACAAATGGATCTGCAAAAAGCCTTGGAAGAGGCCCGGGTAGCTTGGCGGTGGAGGGGGACACCTAGTAGGTTTTAATGGACCAAGGAATAGGATACATACAATTTTGAAAGTTTTCTAAGGGTGCTAGCCCACAGATTCTGGTGCTACAGGGGGTTCGGCACAACTTTGCCGATAAGTCATATGGGTGGGTTCATAACGAGCCCAAGAAGAGGCCCAGGTAGCCTGGCAGCGATAGGGGATGCCTGGTAGGATTATAAGGGCCAAGGAAGAGGAAACATGAGATTTTGGCAGTTTAGTATTGGTGTTAGGCCACGGATTCTAGTGCTGCACGGGGCTCCGGTGAAACTTTTAGAAAACATACGAGTGGGTCAGCAACGAGCCCTGGAAGAGGCCTTGGTGGCATGGCATCTATGAGGGATGCCTGGTAGGATTTTATAGGCCACTGAATGAGAAACATACGATTTATGCTATTTTTTTGGGGTGTTAGCCCATAGATTCTAGCGCTACAGGAGGCTTTGGCACAACTTTTTCTAAAAGACATATGAGTGGGTTTGTAACGAGCCCGGGAAGAGGCCCAGGTGGCCAGACAACGGCAAGGGATACCTGGTAGGAATTTAGAGGGCAAGGAATGTGAAACTAGTATTTTTGATAGTTTTTTGTGTCTGTTAGCCCACGGATTCTAACATTGTAGGGGGCTCCGATGCAACTTTCATGAAAAATTGTACGAGTGGGTCAGCAACGAGCTTAAGAGGTCTAGGTGGCACAGCAGCAGCGGGGGACGCCAGGTAGGATTTCATGGGCCAAGGAACAGTAAACCGATGATTTTGACATTTTTTTATGGGTAAGCCCATGGATTCTTGAAATGTAGGGGGCTCTGGTGAAACTTTCCCAAAACATCATACGAGTGGGTTCCCAAGGAGCCCAAAGAGGTCTAGGTGGCCCAGCGGTAGCAGGGGATGCCAGATAGGATTTTATGGGCCAAGAAACAGAAAACAGACGATTTCAGCAGTTTTTAGTGGGTCTAATACCCATGGATTCTAGCATTGTAGGGGCTCCGATGCAACTTTAACATAATATCATATGAATCGGTCCATAACGAGTTTGAGAAGAGGCTCAGGTGACCCGGCGTTGGCGGGGGACGCCTGGTGGGATTTTTTGGGACAAGGAATAGGAAATAGGCAATTTTGACAGTTTTATGTGGGTGCTATCCCACAGATTCTTGCACTGCAAGGGACTCCAGCTTAACTTTCTTGAAAATTCGTATGAGTGAGTTCACAACTGTTAGGACCCGTAATTTAGCGTAAACCCCAAACGTCCTCAATCGGATTAAATTAATTAAGTTTCGGGACCTAGAGT
>JAABOM020057835.1:0-14648 GCA_011800125.2 Solanum clarkiae
GTATGTTACACAAATAATGAAATGCGTATGAGATGAAACAACTCGTGAACTTTATTTAGCAACAAGAACCCATGTAATTTGGTATCCACGTATGTATGCAGATCTGAAAGTGACTATGTATGGGAGCATACGAACATGTGAAAGATTTTAGACATGGTTAATAATTGAGTCGGAGTTGGTAAGTGTCTTTATGTGCCAAGGAGGGATCTATGTTTCATGACAAATAATACGAAATCAAGTAGCCTTAGATACCTCTTTGTATGACCTTTTTATTACCTCGATATAACCTTCCTTTCCTCCAAATATTTATCTACAACATGAATTAGTAGCCAATAAATACATCTTCGCAGCCCAATCTCACAAAAAAACCAACATATAGGCAGCAAGCGTATAATTGTAAACCTGAGTGTATTTTTTCAACCTTTCTGCCTATAATCATATTTTCTAATACACATGCTCATATACATATCATGTGCAACCTGTTTTAGTTCTATAACAGTCTTACAACATCCCAAAAGGAACAACACATAATAATTTTATGCAACATACAAATAGGTGGCATAACGTTACACCCCTTCGCTGCATTTCGACGTCGACAATCCCGAACCTATTTCAACTTTACCCAAACTGTCCTCAACACATATATACATAAAAACAGCCTTAAAACATTCTTAGAATAGTACCAAATCAGTCATGAAGTACGTGAGGCAATAGCCTTCTATCCATCAGCCCACAAGTTCGTACTAAGAACACAATTGCGATATCCTATAAGAACTCATTTTTACGGACTGCAAAGGTGGTGCAGCAGCTTACTTACATCACTAAAAAAAGTATAACTTGTTAAAAACATGAGTCTTACTTCATAATTCAGCCATCCAAGAAGAGAAAATCCCCTTGAATAACAAGAAGTGTTCACAACAATCCTTAGGAAACATGTTGTCCAAATTTCTAGCACAAGCATAACTAGCATATATTTCTTGTTTGTCATGGGATAAGTATAACAAATACATGGATATTTCAACTTACCTTAGCCTTCAAGATTCAGTTTTCCTTTAAGAACCCTTGAGGGTTATATTGGTTGCCTTGTGAAGTGAAGTAAACAGAAAAAGAAGAGTCTTTAGGAAGCTAAAAATTTGTTCCAGAGTGAAATTATTTAAGGGGCTATTTTTTAGCCCTTTTAAAGGCTCTCCTTGGCCGACTTTCTCTTGAATTTTTTACAACATAGTAGTACATGTTAAGTATCTGGTGATGCAGCAGCTTGGCCCACACACTTGGTCCTAAATAGGTCTCAAAGTTAATGGGCCTTGGCTGCCCATTTTTCCTAATTCCTCTTCATTTAGTTTGGGCCCAATTAGTCAAGTGGATTGTGATGTACTTGGGCCCTTTTATTATTCATCTTGGGCTATAAGTATTGCCCATTTATAATGGTAAAACACAGGCTAATGTTATACTCTTAACACGGACTTTTTTCATAGTCAGACTTGGACAAATTCGACGTCGGTCCTCGTCTCCGTTTAGCTAGAAATTTAAGTTAAGCAAGTAGGTGACTCACCTGCTATCTTCCTAAGTCCTACAAGAACCTTAATTATATCACTTTGTTTAGGGTCGTGATCTTCTGAATTTCAGATAAAACTTATTTACACTCGACCCCCTTCAGTGTTAAACATACATATCGCCCCCTAATTTGAGATTCAAGCATTTTCAAAAATGGGCGCTAATTTGACCAAATCATATCATGTTTCATTTGCATAGTACTAGTATTGTAAGATGTGGGGTATTACACGCTCCCTGGCTGCATTGCACCAGGGGCACATCAAACAACTCCAAAAAGTTCCCAAAAATATGCCTCGAAAATGCCTAGAATTGTAATTTCCATATATTTCAAAATTCATGTGTGCTATCAAGAATTCAACTTCATATTCTTGTTCAATGGGTAAAATTTAGTGGGAAATGGGTCTGAATTTGATTTAAGAGCAACCAATCAAAATTCAAAAATCTACAATTTACAAATTCCAGTGATGATCCGCGCCTTTGGCACGATGTGGCCAAAGCGTGGATCAGTATTATTTTTGGCCTATTATTTCTTGTCCGGTCCAAGGCTTTTGGGTCTTGAGCCTAAGCCTTCCCATGCATGAAAATACCTATACTTAGCCATATTTTACCTTTATATCCTTCAAGACATTCCCAAATACTCTCTCAAACACTTAGATAATATTTTACCTCAAAATTCAAGTGTCTAAATCTCTTCTGGATCTTAAGGATTTCACTCAAGCATCAAGTCTCCATTTCCAATCTTCATCAAGAATTCTCCAAAGCTAAGGTATATGGGTTTCAACCAATGTGTCCTTTAACCAATGGGGCCCAATCTTTCTTTTTACCTAAATTGTATCATTTAAAGTTTATTTACTTATGAGTCTTACTTATTATGAATATCACTGCATACTATGTTGGGGTTTCAAGAAATTGTGATTGTTTTAGCATGTTTTGAGCTATGAATCTATGATCTATTGTAAGATATGATGAAGAGTTTTGATGTGTATTGTTTGAGGGTTTTACCAACTATCTATTGATGCATTTACACTGAATTTTCTAGCATGATTGTACTCTGGAATTTCATGGTTTTATCCTAGTACTACACACCCGCCAAGTGTTTGATAAAATGTCCAGTTATGATTCCTTGAGGGATGGAAGGACCAATGCATGTCTTATGAGTTGAATGACTATATGATGATGAAAGGAATGCATTTATATGATATTATCTCTATAGTGCTAGGGATTGACCAAGCCTCACTCGGGAGGTTTTAGGCCCAGGTAACCATATTGAGGGGTTTGTACCACGATCGCGTCGCTCGAAAGGTGGTAGGCCCATACAACCATGTCAAGGGGTTTTTATCTTGATAACCATGTTGAGAGGTTTGTACTTCATCAACCATGTTGAGGGGTTTGTACCTCATCAACCATATTAAGAGGTTTGTACCTCATTCTCCTCTCCAAGGAGGTGGTAGGCCTTGGATATTCATTAATAATGGTATCTCCTTACACATGTATTATGTTCCATATAAGCATGATTTTACTTCAAACATCATTTATACATGTCCAATTGCTATATGCTTATTCATTGCCTATGTTATACATTTTGTTTATGGTGCTTATCACTTGTTGCATTGCATCTACATACTTAGTACAGTCAAACGTACAAACGCATACTCTATGACTACATGAGTTCACCATGTAGGAACTGGATTTCCACTTGATCATCCTCCTCCACGTGGCTAGTACGATCTATCTCAAGCTAGTTAGCTAGTTGGTGAGTCCTCTATTACAAAAACTGAGCATAGAAATGTTAGACATATGGCTATGATGAGACATCAAAGCCTCAGCACCTAGCTCAAAGCATACGCCCAGAAAAAGCCCTACTAGAATCCACATCTAGCTAAAAGGGAAAAAGGGTTTCAATCAAGCACCGAAGGCAAAACCAAGTCTACGGACACCCTCATAATAACTAAAAAGGGTAATTTTCTCCAATCACGACAAAGCATTACTCCAAAACTAAGGTCTCCAAGAGACTACACTAGTCTAAGGCACACTCAAAACTAACAAAACTAGGATTGAATGGTTAAAAATAGATTATTAGGAAAATATAGTCCAAATTAACATGAAATTTAAACTAAGCATTATCAAAAAGAGCCTTGTCTTGGATGGAGACCATTGCCTGCCTCGACGCCGATCATGCACTCTCAAAATCCATTTCATGATAGCTATCTACACCTGAATAACCTCCAAATTCTACCATGCTATCAAAACATTGACTGTTATACCCCATTTTAACTTGAGGTCGAACAATGTACAACATATTGGTGATTCTTATGTTATTTTCAAATAGTTGCCACCTAATTGTTTTAAAGGTGAATTAGGACACCTATTATTGATAAAATTTTGCCAAACTAATTCTATATTAAGGTTTACTTTACCTTATGCGATTCCAGGTAAGTGTTCTAAATATCCTAAAGGGATGTGTAAGGCATCCTTTAAGATTTGTCAAAAATGATTAACCAGCAAAACGTGGATTAATAAATGCTAAGGTGTATAAAAAAAGTTGAAAAGATAAGTGAGAAAATATTTAAATTATGGAATTGTTAGTACACTTAATTAAAACTTGAAAATAAAATGAACATTTGTTATAGCAAATGTTAGACTTGTTTTGCTTTGGAAGTAGAACTTTAAAAATGACCATTTGACTTAAACAATTTTAACACTTGCAGATCCATTTTTAAAAGTAATTTACAATCAAAATTTCAACATAAATTTGGACTTATAAGAAAGGTCGATTAATTTAAAAGATTCCTTCTCTAAAAGAAAAAAAAAAGAAAAGAGAGAGAGCTATGAAAAATGGAAAAAAATTATTGATAACTAGAATAAGGGACCCAAAACCCAACCCTCTATCTCATCTCAACTTTTATGAATCTAAACTAGAACATATCTAAATCACATAATAAAATTCAATACATAAAGAAAAACAAATAAATAAATAATGCTAAAAAGTAAGCCTGAAAGATGAGCCCATGCAAATTTGCTTCTTTCGCTGTTTGGGTATTCTAAGATGTTGTAATGGCTCCATGTGTGAAAATGATATCAACAAAGACATTATTCAAGATAGGAATCATGTGAGCGTCATATAAGATACCTATTTTGCAATTGACTCAAAGCAACTTTTTTATAATATGCTTCTTTTTTTTTAATAACATAAACAATCCAAAAGTTCAACCTCTTGAATGAAATCAAACCACGACCTTTAGGATTTTACATACACTACCATCTAAAATCTAAAAAGAGACATATACAAATAAATCTACTAAGTGAAAGCTTACGTATGTACATAGATATACTAAGTCAATGGGAAAGGAACTTTAAAAATAATTGTATTTAGCATGTATAGAAAAAGATAGAGCCACTGTAGTATGTCTATTTAAAATAAAAGTTTCTTAACAATTTTTTTTACATTGGAAAATATTAACAAAAGTTTATTATTACATAAGGGTGCAAAACAACACCAATTTGGAATCAAAATAGATCTTGTATCTATCTAATGTGAAAACAAATGATTCTTTAAAACATGAAGGAGACACGAACTCAAACCTTTCCAGACCTCAAGATAAACTAAATACATTTTTAGTTCACTTTCATGATAGCAAAAATAAACAAAAATTACTCCGGATACATAATTTACTTGAAGCTTACATAATATTTTTAATCTCAGAGACAAATTAAAAAAGAGGGTGAAAATCACCTGTTGCATGGCAGACAACAGGTTTCCTTTAATCGCAGGTCTATGCTCGAACATGAACGAAAAAGTTAAGAAAGTTCAAATCCAAAAATTGCAATTGAAAGAAAAAGAGCTTAAGAGCAAAGTGCAGTGTCTTCCCAACCCCACGCCAAAAAAAACTCTCATAAACGGACTCCAAATGCTAGAATTTATAGGAATTGAAAACTAGGGATTCTAATATTGAAATTTAAAAATCAAAAAGTACTATAGGAGGACAAAGGATGGCATTAGATTTTGAAGTGTCGCCCCTGAAAAATCTTTTGGACTAGAGATTTGATTCTTTATTCTTGGAATGGCATGGTTTCCACTTTTCTTTGTCTTCATCTATGAAAATGAAAATAAAGATGAAGAGGAAAGGAGTATCCACAAAGATGCTAAAAATTACATAAGAATGGAGAAGCAATTTTTGTATTGTGATAAGATAAGTTGGAGTTTGTCAAAAATAAGAAAAGAAAGAGAACGATATACAATGCTGAAAGATTAGAGTTAAAGAAGTATTAGTGAGCTTAATTTGGTATGGACTTAGATGGATTGCATTCTTTTTCATTGGGCCCAAAATAATGGATTTTGACTTACTGAATTTAGTCTAAATTTATTAGCCTTTATCTTTCTTCCTTTTAAAATAAATTGAGCTTCTAACTTCATAATTAATTCAATATATATTATATGATGGCAATATAAAAATAAAATATTGATATTATAACTTTCTACTAATATAGATATATAAATTAAAAAAATATCAATCTATAGTTTGCTAAATACATATGAAACCTAAAATAAGGTGATGACAATCAATTGTTTGAGAAAAAGAGGTGCAAAGTGATAGCACTAATGTAGTTTTGATAATTTAAAAAAAATAAAAATTTATTAGTAAATATAGAAATGTGACAAGGGTGACAATAATAATAGTTATAGTACTAAAATAATAGTAAAAAGGTAATTCGACACATTATTAATTTAGAGGCAAAAAATAATAAATTAGAAGAATAGAGGGTCAAAATTGGGTGTCAACATTGATCTCCACATAAATACAAACATTTTGCACTTAAATTGCATTTTCCGTAGATAAACCTAAAATTGAGTCTAAAGAGAGATTATGGGATCTGCGATGGGAATCCAAAAATATGTTCTAGAATAAGGTTCTAAATGACTTATAGAACTTGTATCCCCAAATGGAACACAATTTGACGTTTGAAAATGGGAAAAATTAGATCATCAAGAACATCACTAAAGAGACTAAAGAGAATGGACTGGACAGCTCCCTCCGAGGAAAAAATTAACTCAAACAATGAGCCCTCAACACATCTTGGACACTACAATTTTTACCCAAGGTCAAAACGAATAATGGACTTCGAATCCTCAAAAATGGAGCTTCCCAGCTAAAGATATTATAGTTTGAAATACTTTTGAAAAATATTGAAATTCATAGAGAACTGACCTTTAGGCCTGAATATTGTCCATTGCTATCGTGAGCACAACGGGATGCAACTATAATGAAGGAAAATAGAATATTCAAAATTCTTCATTTTTTCGCGACGCCAAAGGTTTGTGATCGCGATGAACAAAATTTTATGCACTAGCAAAAGCCAAAAACACCTTAGCCAAGACTTCGATGTCCGGTTCCTCTAGATTTATCCAGGCCACCATGAACATAAACCATATATAAAATCTTATAGAAAATGAAATTCTAGAGTCAAAGATGCGGTCAAAATTTCCATTCGTAGTTTCTTTTGAATGTTGTCTATATTTGGGTCTATTTGTGGTCTTTGCATATGAAACGACCCCAAAAAGTACCCGAAAATGTGCCTCGGAAAAGCCCATAATCCTAATTTTTATATATCTCAAAATCCGTGCATGATATCGAATATACGACTTCATATTCGTGATCAGGTGGCAAAATGGAGTGGGAAATGTGTCTAATACCGATTTTAAAGAAACCATATCAAAATTTTATTTTCCAAAAAAATGTAATTTCCAGAGACGATCCGTGCCCTTGGCACAACGCGACCAGGGCACGTATCAGTGTTAATTTTTGCCAGTTATTTCTTTTTCGGTCCAAGGCCTTTGGGTCTTGGGCCTAAGCCTCCCCATGCATAAAAACACATATACTTAGTCATTTTTTAACCCCATATCATTCAAGACATTCCCTAAAACCCTCTCAAACACTTAGACAAATATTTCACCCAAATTCTAGCATTACAAACTCATTTTACGATCCAAGAAATTCACTCAAGCTTCAAGTTCTCAATTAAATCTTCATCAAGGAATTCTCCAAAGTTGAGGTATGTGGGTTTCAACCATTAAGTCATCTCATCATGGTACCGAACCTTCCTTTTTACATAAACTATATGTTTCTAAATTGATCTACTTATGGATCTTACTTATTATGAATTTGACTATGAACTATGTTGGGTTTCATAAATGTGTGATTGTTTAAGCATGTTTTGAGCTATGAATCTATGATCTATTTTGAGATTTGATGAAGTGTTTCAATGTATATTGCACGAGGGTATTACTAAGTGTTGGTGGGTTGATTTACTTCATGTTTTCACGCATGATTTCACTCTTGAATTGCATGGTTTTATACTAGCATTACACACCCACCAAGTGTTTCATAAAATGTCTGGATTAGGTTTCTTGAGCTATTGACGATCTATTGCATGGCCTATGAGTCAAGTGACTTTATGATGATAAAAGTAATGTATATATGAGTTAATTGCATGAAAAGTATCTATAGTGTTGCAAGTTGATCACACCTTGTTGAGGGGGTGCTATGCCTTAATCACCTTAGATGGCAGTATGTCACTACCATCAACCAATTGAGGGGTTGATATCTCAATCACCATAGATGGCAGGGTGTGACTACTATCAACAAGATTGAGGGGTTGATACCACAATCATCATAGATGGTAGGGTGTGACATCCATCAACTAATTTAGGGGTTGATACCTCAATCACCATGGATGGTAGGGTGTGACAACCATCAACCAATTGAGGGGTTGATACCTCAATTACCTCACCATGGGGGTGGTAGGCCTTGGATTCTATAATGATGGTCTCTTACTACACATATAATATGTTCTATATAAGCATGTTTTACTTCAAGCATCATTCGTGCATGCCATATTGCTATATGCTCATTTATTGCCTAATTATGCATTTTGATTATGTCGCCTATCTCTTGTTACATTGCATCGTACATACTTAATACATTCAAACATAGAAACGCATACTCTATGCCTACATGATGTTACCATGTAGGAACCAGAGCTCCACTTGATCATCTTCCTCCACGTGGCTAGTACAATCTTCTCAAAGCAAGTTTGGTGAGTCCTCAACTCCACAGATGATATCTTTTGATCTTATGTTATGGAAAGACTCTCTTTATCTTATTATATGCTTTAACTATGAGGGTGAGCCCGAAAAGTTGTCTTGGCCCCCACTAAATTCTAAGTTTTGAGGTGTTGTTGGATAAGTTATGAAATGATGTTGTGAGCTTTGCGTCTCTTGACTTTTGTATGTTTCAAGCTATGAAAGTCTGCCTTAGTCCCTTGCCCTTAGTTCTATTCTCCTATTGTTGTTTAATTGCTTCTGCAATCAAGGACGTGTAATGATATACTAAGAGGCTTGTTTGGGGTCCCTTCGGGTTCCCCATAAGTCGTGTCACGTCTAGGCCCTAGGCTTGGGTCGTGATAGTATCTGGAAACATATTAGCTTAAAAGTTGATCATATGCCCATGCACCATCATAAACTAGAATCCCTCGGAGTACTCGAAACGAGACTACAAGCTTCGAGATGCTCAGGAAAGGTCGCTCTAAACGAAAATCAAAGTTACAAAGCTAACCTTGCTGACAGAATTCTCATTTGAGCATGATTCCTAAGAATGTTGACTGAAGACAAACTTAGGCCAAAATCTTAATGGTTAAATGCCTAATGGCACAAACTCAGACCAAAACCCTTGAGAATCGAACCGACCCTGCTCCTAGCATAAAATGACCATCTAAAGGTGATAGAACCATTAGAGTTTCACTCTGAGCCTATCTTTTGAGTGTATTTTATTAAGTCAACTATTCAAAAATAAATGACCAAGTAATTGACCTGTCAATGTCAACAAGTCATAAATGACTTGGGGTTGCTATAAAATAGCTTAAAACTCTAAAAGAATCAAGAAGCGGAGAAAATGACCTGGAGGGTCATTACAATATCCACTACTAAAAAAGATATATTTCCACAAAAGTGAAGATAGTCGTTGTCTCCAAGCATAAAAGGAAGAGGATAATAGGCCCACATGCTCCTCATGACCCATAAGCGCCATCACTTAGTGAATAACGCTGAATAGAACTCCAACCTACAAGATAACCTTAAATGTACTTCGAAAACTCCAAAAACTCTTTTAAGTCTTTCCATCCTCACTCAACTGAACCTAAGTAGCAAAATTACCAAATCATGTAATAGAATCAAAACCATACAAAAACCACCATATTGAACAATGCAAAACCATGGAAGAAACCAAAACAACCTTACCATTTGGAGTACCTATCACTAATTCAAAGTCCGAGAGTTCTGTCCATTAGGATTATGTACTTGATCCTTATCTATGCTTAGCAACTCTAACACAGTCTAAATCCCATCTGCCAAACATCATAATACAAGCTTTAAAAGATCCATATGCACCATTTAATGTTGCAGACACATAATTACTTTGACTCTATCTTATAGATAAATCTTCTAAGTAAAATCTCAATTTCTTATCAGTCCCAACACTCTAACTCACTAGATTCATACCTCTTAAACCCTAGCTAGCCATGACAATTGCTAAGACACTTAAAAGAAAGGAGCTTAGTATGATCGAATGAACGAGTCACAACACCACAGCTGAAGAAAGGCCATGGCAAAGGAGGGAAGTGATTAACCGGAACTACCTTGATCTACCCAACTACACTACCTTACACAAAACTCTAAGGCAACCTCTAACCAACTATATTCAACTACCCATCAAAAGTCACACCTACCAACACTCCTCTCTTGGTAGCAACCTCACACCAGTTAACAACAACAAGTGACAAAGGAAACCTTCTACACAAAATAGTGTAGGGAAAGAATAAACTCAACCACCACAAGCATGATAAACACAAAGTGGCAATGCCTATACAATCCACTACTTAAAGAAATCAACTACAACACAAAAATACATATACCCAGATCTAATTAAAGTTAATATCACAATCATGAGACGAATTTAATAAGTTTCTTAAGGACTGATGGGGAACGAAGACCATAATACCTACAAAATATAATGACACTTGACCTGCAGAAGCATAACTAGAATCCAGACCAGCCTCAGCTTGAATACTTGAACTACTTTCGGTAATAATAGATCAAAAAATCATCTATTCAATCAGGCAAAAGTCAAAACTGGCAAAGTAGTCAATTTGGTCTTTAATTTCTAAAAACGCTTCTCATAAACATTGAACCATTGGAACATAGCATTATTTAAGGTCAGCTTAATTAATGGTAATGAGATGGATGAGAATCCTTAAACAAATCTGTGGTGATAGCCTGGCAAACCCAAGAAACTTTCTATATCAGTTATGGATGTGGGTCTAGATCAATTCTTCATTGCCTCAATATTTTGTGTATCAACTCGAATACCATCTCCTGATATTATATGGCCCAAGAAAACCACCGATATCATCTAGACATTACATTTGGAGAACTTTGCATACAATTTTTGTCTAGGACTAGACATTACATAGCGAATGGGGAACCCAAAAAAGCCTCTTAGAATATCATTCACACATCCTTGGTCGCGAAAGTAAAATAAGCATCAACAAGTGATATAATTAAAAAGGGAAGCGGGACTAAGGAAAGTCTTTGATAATCACAAAAGCATAAAAGAGTCAAGCTCATAGCATATACGTTCAAAGTATCCAACAACACCCTACATTAGAATAGAGTGGGGGCCAAGAAACCTCTCGGGCTGACCCTCATAATAATAAGTATTCAAATAAGAAAGAGTCTCAACATAACATGAAATAAGTAGATATTGTCCTCGGAATTGAGGACTCGCCAAAGGTTTCTCCGAGAATCGAACTAGCCACGTGGAGGAAGATGATCAAAAGGAGCTCTGATTCCTACATGGTGATATCATGCAGGTATAAAGTATGCGCTAGTACGTCTGAATGTACTAAACATGCAGGATGAAATACCACAAAGATATAAATTATCATATTATAAAAGCATATATATAAGCTATAGATAAAATCTTAATATGACATATATGATCAATGCTTGTAATAACCCATTCTTGTAAAACATTCAATTTGCATAATACATAATACATATGTGGGAAGAGATCTTAACTGACATAAACCAAGCAAGTTATTATGTGGAATTCAAGGCATGACACACCCTTGATAAGGTGATCGAGGCATGTGACCCCCTCGACAACATGTGGTCTACTTGCCATGGTAAATCATACAATGAATAATCTGAGGTATGTCACCCCTTGACAAGGTGTGGTATAACTAGATGAATCCACTAGTATAGCAAGGGTAATATTCATAATCCTAGGGTGGCACATTGTTTAGAGACTAAAGATTTGATATAAGGACCCCTTGAGTCGAGCCCCCATCTTAAGCCTCAATTGGTGCTAAGTCAAATCCCATGAAATACTTGAAATAATCAGACTTTAATAATATCATGAGTAACTTGCAAGAGACATGATAACTTGATATGAGTAGCTCATAAACATGCTTGACCTCTACTAGTGAGCCTAACTTGAACATATGAGTAGATCATAATCATACATGAACCCTTGCTTTAACATAAATTGATCACAAGAGGTAAAATCTTGAAATAGGGTTAAACTTGATACTTGTAGAATCATAGATACTTTTCATGAATTCAATATATGCTTGAAAGCCCTTAATCATCATCAAGTCACTTGACTTGTAAATCATGTAATAGATCATCAATAACTTGAGAATTTTTGTCATGTCATTTTATCAAATGCATGGTGGGTTCATAATACTTGTTCAAAATCATGTAATGCAAGAGTAAAATAAGATGAGTAAACTCAATGCAAATCAACCCACCGATATAGTAATAAAACCCTCATATAGGGTACCTTGAAATCCATCACAAAAGCTCATAATAATTCATAGTTTCATAGCTCAAAACATCTATAGTCTCAATAGACAAAATCAATTCATGGAAAAAGCTTGGAATAGACATTCATGCATAATAAATCAATACTTGGTAAAACTCCAACATGATTTATGTTCATATTTCATAATAAGAGATACCCATAGTAATATAACTTAAGAACATGCAATTTTCATAAAAAGAAAAGGTTGGGCTCCATGGGTGAAAGGGCCCATAGATGAAGACCCACATACCTTAAACCTTGAATTCCTTGAGGTGAACTTGAAGTAGACTTAGAGCTTAAAATGAATCCTTAAGTTCCAAAATTGAGCTTGAAATACTTAGATTTGAACGAGAGAATTGATAGAGTCTTAGAGAGGGTTTAGAGAGAGTTTTGTAAGCTATAAAGTTGAAAAATAGCTAAGTATGGGAGATTTCACGTTTAAGTGGGCATGGGCTATGACTCCAATTCCCTTGGCGAACTAAGAAAACCAAAGAAAATATTACATTTGTCCGTGCCCCAGGCACGACGCGGACTAAACCCAGAGTCCAAAATACACAGTGGTGCGCCCCTGGCGCATTGCGCCTTGGGCGCGGATAGCCATTGGAAATCGTTAAATTAGAAAAAATTATTTTTCACTACAAGTCTTATAAAATCCGAGTTATACCCATTTTTCACTCAATTTTGTCCCCTGATCGAGAATATATAGTCGAAGACATAGAAATACACTCTTCAAATGCTTAAAATGTCCTTCCCTCAAAGCATTAAGATAGGATTGTGCTTAAAACGTGCTTTGTAATTTCAAACACAAATATTATACAGATTATATCTCACAGATTCATAATATTACAAACAATATTAGTGATCTTCTAAACAAAACTAACGATAATATGTCCATTATATTACGTTCATAATTCTATAATGTTTGCCTTGATAAAATGATGTCTTTCTATGTTGCAATTGATAAAATCATATCTAAATTAATAATTAATTTTTTTCAAAGAAATCAACCATAAAAAGAAATTATTATGTAATAATATTTCATCTAAAAATCAAAGAAAATAGATTTTAAAATATGAAGGTTATTTAAATCTTAGGAATCTAATAGTTTAAATTTCATTTTAGGCCTCTAAGTATGTTGAGTCGCTTCAGTTGATACATATTTCACCCCTTGTTTGGATGGTTGTTACCCGTTGTATTGTCTTGTTAGTTTAAGTATAATGTTTGTTTTGATGTTACTTAAATTCATTGTATCATATCATTTAATTCCATTGTTAGGTAACGACGAAAAGACCCATTTTATGTAACGAGCGATTTGGTGTGGTTGCGTTGTTACTTTAATATCTTCTTCTCATTTTTTTACTTTATTTATTTATTTAATACTAATTCATTGGAATGTATGTTTCACGTTTCTCCCAAATATTGAGAAACAAGATTATATTGCAATATGGAAAACTTTGAACAGTACACTCATATTTCAATATTTTTTAACCTATAAAATAGAAATCAAAACATCCTAAAAAAGTAGCCGTATGTAATTTGAAATCAGAAACATATAAATTTAATGTTACTTTAGTGACGTAGTTTTCTAAATTAACAATAAATGCAAGTTCAAATATATATAAATAACATGCATATGATCAAAGTAATTACCTATAAAACTGTAATAATTATGTACGGAAATTGAAATCAACTAATACTACTTTCAAGCACATCATGATCAACCCCATATTTTATTCATAAACAACGTCAATATTCGTTCGTCCTAAACAAATATTATAAATCATAGGTTTTCAATATTTTTTTTTATGAAATATACACATATCCATTTCATGAATTCCCTCGACAAAATTTTTCCCCATAAATCAACAAGATAACAAACTTACAATAGTCATTAACTAATAAAATATCATTGCATTTGTTCAATTTCACCCTTCTTCTACTATCTTTCTTTTTTCTTTCGCTTCTTTGGTGTATAAAATTGTAACGTTTTCTTGTCTCGTCTATAGTTTTCATGAAGAAGTTAGAAGTCTTATAATCTAGTTTTTGTTAGACCCCGTAATTAACTAAATGGAGGTCAATTGCTCATACGGGAAAATTATTGTGATTGAGGTGTATTTTAAATTTTACTAACTTATGGTGCATGAGTATGGAATCAAGTGAACTTTGCGGGTAAAA
>JAABOM020057836.1:0-14646 GCA_011800125.2 Solanum clarkiae
GGGGGTTTGTACTCATCAACCATGTGAGGGGTTTGTACTTCTCCACCATGGTGACAAGGTGTGATTATCATCAACCAAGTGAGGAGTTTGTATCACACCTCCAGGTTGATGGAGTGAAACCATCATCAACCAACCAAGGGATTTGTACCTTAAAAATCTATCTTGGTATCTTCTACACATATGATATCATATATGAGCATGAGTCACTTAAGCATGTTTTATGCATTGATCATACATGCCATGTTGTTATATTATGCTTATTGCTTACTGTTATGCATTTTTACTATGATGCCTAATTCTTATTGCATTGCATCCTACATACTTAGTACATTCAAACGTACTAATGCATTCTCTTGCCTACATGATATCACCATGTAGGAACCGGTGCCCAAGTTGATCAACCTCCTCCTCCACGTACCTAGTGATGTTCACGCTCTAATAAGAAAGTGATTGTTGTTAGCAATTAACCTAACCGAGGTTAGGATCGAATCCACAAGGAATACAGGGTTTGATTACAAGACTTCACTAATAATCATTTCTAGCATTTATGACTATAATCTCTAAAATGGGGGGTTTGTGATTAAAAAAATAATAATAAAATTACCACTAACTATAATGTGAGGAAACACTCAATTTTGAGGACAACGTGGGAATTGCGTTCCCCATAGTTTGTCAACTTGATTACCCTAGATAGCATAACTACAATTGGTGATTTACATGTAAGATGGTACCTTGTGAAGGTGAAGGTCGAATGTACCATGACTTTTGGTCGGAAACTATGGTGTGCCAATTAACAGTTATCTGTTATCCCAATCAACCTCCCTTGGTCAGGCTCGGTTGATTATATGACAACACATCAATCGAATTTTCTCATCTACTTCCTTTTTCCTATTCATTAGTACCTTGATCGGGATCATGATAGTAGGTGAGGTTTGGTGTTTGCCACCAGCAAACAACAATAAAAATGAAGGGAAATAGATAATACATCCAAAATCCCAATCATGGTATTGCAAGAAACCTAGGTCATCTCAAGTCAACTATCCATGGTTCCCACAACCCCAAGTTGTGGGTTCTTAGCTACGTATGACTAAGGCAAAACAAGCAAAAATGTACATACAAGACATAAATGAGAGCTTTACCAATACCAATGAAGAAAAATAGGAACTACAAGTGGCAAAGCCATAAGCTTGATTGATTAACAATGAGTACAAGGCAAGATTTGCAATCCACAAAATGGATTTTCCGAAGTGAGAACAGTAATCTACTCTAAAAAAAACTAAGAAAAGATTCAAAATGTAATAGTCTGTTGTCTACTGATCAAACTCCTCCTTAAAACCTAAACTGAACTACATCTAGTATTTACAAAATAACCCTAGAATTTACATAGAAAAGACAGCTGAAAGCTGATAAGTCTCATAGTCATGAATCGTAGAATGACCTACGAGTCATAGTCGGGGTGTTGTATCAAATTCTTGGCATCTTGGACTATACTTTTACAACCCATATGTATGAGTTGTTGCTTGAACTATGACTCGTATGTTGCTTTTGTAGTCTTGGTCATCAATTTTCGGTCCAACATTTTGGTTCTCTGATTATTCATAGGAGTCCACCTATACGAGTCGTAGTGTTTCTTACAACTCATAGGATGTCTTCGTAGGAGTGACCTTCACTTGGCAGATTTCTTAATTTTTGTTTTCTGATTCTTGCTGTGACACATCCTACGACTCATAGCTTGAGCTATAACTCGTAGTGGGCTCGTATGGCCTATGCTTTAGCAAAATCTACAACTTTTCTCCAAAATTGTGCCAACCTAACTTTTCTGCTAGATTAACACAAAAATACATCAAAATTATAAAAAGTCGCTTAAAGAACTCACAGATCCCTTGTTTCAGGCACCAGATGTGTTGTATTTTGATAGCACATCAACTCCCTCAACTTAGAATTGTTGCTTGTCCTCAAGCGATGACTCAATCTATGCAGAGAAAGAGAAATAAATGGCAACTATACTAATGGCATATATAACAGCTCCCTCGATTCAGGTAACCAAATACAATTTTCAAAACAGTCATGCAAAGTTATTAAGCAAACAAGAACATAATGAGATACTTGGTAATCCAACTTTGAGAAGCTAAGGGGCATCAACCGTCCACAATTACTAGTATAGTCATATGCTATTTAAGTAGTGCAAATGCCCTCATTGGAAAGAAGTCTCTCATACTCACTCAAAAGAATTTAAAGGTCAAGGATAGAGGAAGCATTCTCACACTCTCAATTGAAATTCAAGCATACTGACTAACATCATAGGCTTTCCTCTATACTCATCTTCTGGCTTGGTGATAAAATGGAGTTGGATCATTTTAGGACTTATAGGCTTATAACATAGGCTCAGGGTGCTCTGGTGTGGTATTTTGGGCAAATAGTGACTAAAAGCTATCCTTGAACCATGTTTACCAACATATTTTAATTTCATAATCCAACCCTTTCGAATCACTCCATCTTTATTCTCCTTTTTTGAAGTTTTCTCATGTGGTTTCTTTCTCTTTTTTTAGTTGTACCTTGATTTCCAACTCATTTTTTCTACTTTTTCTCAAGTCGTGCTAGCTATGTGGAGGAGGAGGATGATTTAGCGGTACACCGGTTCCTACATAGTGACATCATGTAGGCATATAGTATGCATTAGTATGTTTAAATGTACTAAGTATATAGCATGCACTGAAATAATGGATAGGTATCATAATCCAAATGCTTAATTAGACAATCGATGAGCGTATGGCAATATGACATGAATGGAAGATGCTTAAATTAAATCATGATTTTATAGAACATAACATAGGCAGAGGGATTGACAATTTCTTAGTCCAATCCAAGGCCTATCACCTGCTTGGAGAGGCGCATGAGGTACAAACCTCTTCATGAGGTTGTTGAGGTACAAACCCCCCAACAAGGTTCATGAGTACAAACCCCCAACATGGTTGATGGGTAGTCGCACCCTACTACCCGTGGTAACCAGAGTACAAACCCCCCGATATGTTGATGGGTACAAATCCCTAACAAGGTTGATGGATAATTGCATCCTACCACCTGTGGTGACCGAAGTACAAATCCCCGATATGTTACCAAGGTACGAACCCCATGACACAGTTACCCGGTGCACGACCCCCGAGTAGGTCATGGTCACAAGCCAACACCATAGAGAGTAGTATCATTTATACATTCGTCCCTCTCATCGTTACCTAGTCATCATATACATACATATATTAACATCATCATTTCATCATTATTCTATTCTCATTTCAACATCATACAACCATCATATAGATACATGCATTTCATCATCATTCTATCACCATTTCATCATGATATAATCATTTAACTCATAAGACAAGCATTGAACCCTCAACTCCTCAATAAGCCCTATTCGAACATTTTATCAAACACTTAGAGGGTGTGTAGTGCTAGTGTAAAACCATGCAATTCAAGTGAGAAATCATGGTTGAAAATTTAATATAAAACCTCTAATAGATACTTGATAACAGCCTCAAGCAATATACATCAAAACCCTTCATCAAATGTTACAATTGGTCTTAGATTTATAGACCAAAACATGGTAAAACAGTCACAATTTTATGAGTCCTAAATTATTGTGCAGTGATTTTCATAATAGATATGACCCTTGAATAGTTCAACTTTAAATCATGCAAATTAGAGTAAAAGGAACTTGGGTATCATGGGTGGAAGGCAACCCATGAAGGAAACCCACATACCATAGCTTTGTAGATGAACTTGATGAAGATTGGAGATGGAAACTTGAAGCTTGAGAGGAAATCCTTAGATGTAGACAGGGTTTTGAGACTTCAGTTTAGGAGTAAAATATTTGGTTAAGTGTTTGAATGAGTATTGGGGAATTTTTAGAATGATATGAGGGTGAAAATCGCTAGTTATAGGTATTTTCACATTTGGGAACACTTAGGCCCAAGACATAACAGTCGTAGACCTTAGTCAAAACTAGAACAAAAATAACACAGGTGCGCGCCCTTGGTACATCGCACCAGGGGCAGGAAAAGTTCTCTAGAAATCATTTTTTTAGAAAATCAAAACTGCTAATCGTTTGCTCTTGAATCAGGGTTAGACCCATTTTCCACTCAAAATGACTCCCTAAACAAGAATATGAAGCCAGATTTTTTATATTACACATGGATTTTGAGATAAATGAAAATTACAATCCCGAGCACTTCCGAGGTACTTCTTGGGGCCGTTTCATTCTAGTGAAATGATCCCCCACATCACCCCGAGTCTATATATATAAATTGACCTCAAAACAGATCCTAGAAGATAGAGAAACAACTATAAAATGAGGTTACATTTCTTACATAACCTTCTCGGTCAAATTCTGCCAAAATACATTCAAATTATTATGATCCAAATATACCATATTGTTCCTCTCAGAAAATAGATCAATTTAGACTCAAATTTTACTTAATTTCGATGATAATTGCCTAAGATATCATAATAGAAAGTTTTCACACATTTCTAATACATAATCAATGAAAAATAGGGATTTTAACTCAAAATACACATCAAAATGAAATCTAACACCTCCACGGCATTTCTTGTGAAAAACTAGACAACGTAACCTTTAGAATCTCTTAAATCCGAATTACATAGCCAAAGTTACGATTTCACAAAATGTTACCTCTTCAAGCCTCATGACCAACCTTTTAAAGGCACGGCCACCGCCTCACAAGAAACCTCCGCGAATGTGGGCTTCCTAGTGCAAACATAGGGCTTGCATGTACCAGGCCTCTCCGAACACAGCCAAGACATCGCAACCGCGAGCCTTTTAGAATGTTAGTCCCCATGAATGTGTCAAAGCCCTTCAATAATGTGGAGAGTTAGCTGCTTGATGTTTGCACCAGCTACTGCTGAAACTTTCTTGGGCCATTCCCCGCCCATCCGATATCTTATTTTTGGCATATAAATAGTGCAATCACATGGACTTTTATGTTCCAGATCCAAAAAAATTCCCAAAGGAGCATCCTATAGAAAAATGAGGGTCCCAATTCTTTCCAGATAACTTTAGCCAAAAGCATTGAGGGGGTCAAAACACACCCGGAAGCCCTCGCCATCCCAATAAGGTCATTTTAGGATGTATTTGATATTTTGGAGCTAACCACGCCATTAGATTCCCATTCCCAGCATGTTTTAGTTAGGTTTTTATAGAAAATTACTTTTTAACTTCCAGTTGAATAATTTTATAATTTCTAGCTTAAACGCACACCTAAATCCTCAAACTCGGACCCTTGACGTTCCTATCCTAATTTGATCATTTTGGAACTGATGGAACTGTTAGAATTCATTTCGGGGCTATTTATTAGAACTTTACCCGAAAACTCATTGTTACGGTTATAACTTCTTATTAACTCCAAAAATCAATATAAGTCAAAACTTACTCAACAAACAACCATCCCAAAAGTCCCAAAAAAAATATCCCCCAAAAAAAACACATTTTCCCTTTCCCAAATACGAAATAGTGTGCAATGCCACATTATTTCATACTTCTTACTTACAGTTTTGTGCATGAGAAGAGAGTTGCCACAACCAAGGCTTCAAAACTATTCACAATCTAGAATTAATGCCGTAGGACAAACTTATATTCCACTGTTTTTCTTCTCCCTACTTCTTGGCCCTAATTTGTCATTGTTTGGGATTGTTGGCCCGACAAGAAGGAAGATTTCAAATTTTTAAAACATTGAATTTTGTAATGCCACTTGGGAGAGTTGTAAAGTAATGAAGATTCTATAGGAAAAAAGGAAAAAAAAGAAAATAGCAAGTGTATGCTAACATGCAATCCAGGGTTAGTCCTTAACAAAGGATGGCTTTATAAAGTGCCATCAGGGTGTTAGATAAGCATGACGTTCCTGGAAGGTATCATTAATCTACCATTGGCCGCTTATTCAAAAGTAGATTTTGGAAATTAGGGCTTTGGCCTGTATGATTTAATTATACATTAGTGGCTCATATAGCAATATAACAACGTCAAAGAAAAATGCAGGTGACTTTGAAATATTCTTTTCCCTTTACATCAAATTCAATAGGAAAAACAAAAAATCTCTTGGGAAATTTCAACATCACCCCGCCCCAAACAGGTAAGATGCTTTTGATGACTCAGAACACTTTGCTTAATTCTGGGCCCCTGAATTGTTTTCACGTTTTATTTTCCTGTCACTTATAATTTTCTTCTCAAATGTTGCAGTTAAAACTGTACTCTCAGACTTACGCAAGACTACACTACGTTGTGTATGTTCTTTGCGTGTCTTTGTGAACTTATTAATATTTAAATCTTCCTTTTCCCCTTTATAACAAATCCTACACTGAAACTGCCCTATGAATTCCCCCACTTTTTTTAAGGATTCTTTGAAAAAAGTCTATCTACCTTCATGAGGTAGTGGTAAGATTTGCATACACTCTAGACTTTCCAAACCTTAGTTGTGGGATTTCACGGGGTAAGTTGTTGTTCTCTCCGTTTTACAAAAGAAACAAGTCCAATGTTTACCTGAAATTTAACATTTTTTATATAATGTTCTTTCCATAACTTTTCAGCTTTATCCATCTTAAAATCTTCCTTTTACCTTCAAATCAGTCTCAACAAAGAAATCAAAAATTCTTTTCCACTCGGATGCACTAAATGAGCCATTTCATAGGCATGCTATTATGCTCATGTTTTCATAAATCAACTATTCTTTCAACAATATACACGAATCCTGTAATGAACACAAAAACTTTACTCAGAGCAGACAAAATATCTATCTCCCATCTAGGTATGTTGCTTATACATTCACATCCCATTTGTTTAGTTTTTTTCCACCTTAGGCTACCACACTATTTAAAGAATGATTGAAACATCTATCTTTTTTGGACAAGTTATGCACCCATTCTAATTTGTTTTGTATTGAATAGCAATTAATTTATAAACACAATCATACGGCTTCAAAAATGTTGGTTCTATATTGGTCATCCATTTTTTCTGCTCATTTATTAATAATCCTGCCCCTCATTTGCAGAGTTTTGCCTACTATTATTAATTGAATACATCACTTGAATATTTGTAATATTTCTTTGTTCTATTTCATGTTTTGTTGAGATTCATTTTAACTAGTTAAACTTGATTGATTGACTTCTATAAGTTATGGTTTCTTCATTTGATATTTATATCCTCTGTTTATCTATGTATTTTCTGTCAATATTCATTGACATATCCATATAATTTTCAAATATCCTGCAGTCCTTTTTCTTTTATATTTGTTGTAAATTGTAAGTTCTTTTGTTATAGATTCTGTGAGTATAGTGTTTGCCTTAGTGCTTGATAATTATATCTCCTTCTTACTTGTGCTACGTTATGTCAATGGCAACAGTAGTTTTATAGCTATATAAAAATTTCTTAGTGCCAATGTAATCGAGAAAACCTAAACTCAAGAAGTCCACAAATTAAATACTTGTATTACTATTAAAAAGGTATTCAAGAACCTGCCATCACTCGATTACCAGTTAGGAAGATGTGTAGAAACAGATTTTTGTCCATTGGCACTACACCATTGGATTAGTTGAGGTGCTTAAAATGTTTTACAACTCTAAGGTACTTTAGGAAGTTTATGAGGCTTTAAAATTTTTGATTGATTTCCTTACAAATTGATAAGTGAAGAGTAAATACAAATCTACCACATTAAGGGATCAGTTCCCTCAGAACAATATAAGCAGAAACTAAAAGAAGGTAAACATCAAGGAATAACTCGTAAGGATTTAACAGGGAAAAACTCCTAGCTCAAGGGAGGAACAACCACGATCTGTCCAGAAAAGATTTCCCAACAACCCAAAATCCACTAATGAATGAGCAAAGTAAAGAATTACAATGCACATGGTTTATTTCCCTCACTTTCAAACCATTCTCACTTGCAACCCTAGGTACAAGCAGTGAGCAGCAGCAACAACAACTAGCCTACACTCTCATCACCTTGATGAAGTTAGACTACAACACCACTACACCTAAAGGCTACACCCAGCCTATAAGGTTTAAAACTCAAATCATTAATGAAAAACAATGATCACGTTCCTTTATAGACTAGAAGTGATCTTATAGTTTGCAGACCAACAAAACAACTAACAAACAAAAAAACTCTAGAAGTCTTCTATGAGGTACCTTGCACGCAATAACTGTATCTTCACACAAGGAGCCAAGACAAAGCTTTTGGAACAACAAGACTATTCATTGTGATAATTTTAAAAAGATGATTTTGTTCCTGGGACAAGCTCCTTTTATACAACAATGAATGCAGTGCATGGACCGCTGGTCCTTTAGTATAAATGAGTTTGACATCTCACTTACAAAATAGCTTTTAAACTAATTGTATCCCATTCTCAACATAGCACAACGATCTGATAGTTTACTTGGTCCTCGAGTCAATTTGTTAATCGTCAAAACACCAAAGACATTCACTTAACATTTTCCCTATTTTTGATGATGACAAACTATGATCACCAGTTCCCCCTGAAAGAATGAACCCTTAAATTATTCCCCCTGACTGTATGCTTCTTCCCAATTGTTCCCTACTACCTATTCCCAAATGTACCTATTCCCCCTGAATGTTATCTTCCCCCTTTTGGCATTATTAAAAAGTAAACAGTAAATTTAGAAAATAATCACAATGAAGAAATTCTAGGTACATGAGATAGCATAAGTTGTGCATAAGCATCTAATTAAAGAACAGGAACCAGATAAGAGAGTGAACACAAGAAGTCATTTCATTTCATATTAGCATTCTCAGCATAGAAAAAATGTAACATAACATACGCAGTACCGGGTTACAACAAAAACAAACTAGAACAAAATCGAAAGAACAAAGGGGAATGACAGTCACGGACTGGACAACCTAGAGTCAGAGGGCTTAGGGGAAAAGCACTGCAAAAGCAAGGTCATGCACACATTGGATTTCTGGTGCGCCTGAAGAAGATGCTAAGTAAGAGAATGATATCCAGGGCCTGCTTGGCATTCTCTTCCTTTAACCTGAGCAATTCTACAAAACTTGATCCCTTACTAGTGCCTTGGGCCAACTTAGCATTAATTAAAACTACCTCAACATCCTCGCTTGCTAAGGCAGTTGTCAGCTCTTCTACTTGTCCCTTTAAAGCCTTCTTTTGATGCAATAAATCTGACATTGGAAACTTTCTAGTTCCCGCCTTGAGCTCACTGCACTCACACTCTAGCAGTGGTGTGAGAAAAGGCTTGTTTGATTGTTCAAGTACTCCCTTCCCATACTTGCTCAATTGTATACAAACGCATGATTAAGTAGGTACCCATAAGCCAATCTATTCCAACCCTCCATGTTGTTCAACACTTTTGTCATATGCTCTGTTATCATAGCTAGTAAGTTGATGTCCTCAAGAGTGCTAAAAACTTCCATGAGATGCAAGTCAGCCCTAATAGCAATTGTCCTCTTCTTAGTCCTTGGAAGTAGGACCTCGTTGACAAACTCAAAATACAATTGATACTGGCCCTTCAGAAACAGCTTTGCAGCAGCTGAGGTGTTCAGAATTTGCACCTTTCTAGCCAATTGCAAGAAGTTTTTCGTAGGGGACCTGTCAATCACAATATTGACCCCTTGCCTCTGAACCTTCATTATGGTCTCAAGGATCTTTGCATTTATTTTGAAAGAAATGTCCCTCACAGAGGTCACAAACCCCCCATCTTCCTGTATTTCCAAATTGAGGTAATATTCACGTACCTCCCACTCATGTAAGAATAGAATAGGCCACTCAAACAAGTGGATCCATCCTAGAAAGTCCACAACATCTACTAATTCTCTCATACCTGGGCTATTTTCGTCCTCAGGTTCAAAAACTCATCCACTATTTTTTTCTCCAACAATTTGATTCTCTCTTCCCTAGTAAAAGTCTTTTCTACCCTCTATTTTTTAACAAGTGAACCTGGTCCCCAAGTAAGAGCATGGTCACCCATCTTTGATATTTTCAAATCTTTCCTCCGAGGGTTATTGTCCATAGAGCCTTTTGGTCGCTGAGAAGAAAAATTGGTTATCTCAGTATGTAGCCTGAGATCAGCCAGGTCCATATCAATCTCAATACCATGAAAATCTTTCTCAGCATCCACATCAAAAACTTGACCTATGGGTACCTCTACATCTTCAAAAATAGTAGTGTTTATCAACATCCTCTTCTTTGTAGCCTTGGCCTTACTGGCATCTATAGCATCACTTAGCAACTTTTTATGTGTTCCCCTAGTAGTATAACTCCTGGCGACTCTTTAGTCATCTTTTCCTTGCCTTTTATTGTGCCAACCTGGTCCCTCACAGTAGTGGGAGTAGGATGGGCAATAGGTTTCTTGATTTTCAATACCAAAGGATGATTATCTTCATCGTTGTCCAGGTCCTATTCCACATTCTTGGGAACATTGACTGGCCTGATCCCACTGGCAGGAGTCTTGACAAATATAAGAGAGCTTAGTGCCCGTTTATGATCAAGAGAAACAGGTTTAACCCTATTAGACTGTTTGTGCTCCTTGAGATCTAGTAACCCCTTAGCAACCCATTCAAGACCCTCATCGAGAAATATTGGACTCCACTTTCAGGTCCCCTTCAAAGTTCTTTGTAGACACTGAGGAAGAGGTACGACCTGGTTGACAGGGATTTCCCTGATCCTTAGTAGAGTTCATGGCCTCAACGATCTGTGGTGGTCCTTCAGAGGAGAAACCAGGTGTTGTACTGGCTGATTCTAAACCTAAGAGTGCAGGCTCAAAAGATGATGGAAAGTAGGTGAAGAGGGTGAAAGGTTCTGAGTTAAGGGGTGCAACTCATCAAGCTAGCTAGGAGTAGTATGAATCGGAGTGGATGTAGGAGTATTGATATTAGGAGGACATAACTCATTTATAGTAGGAACTTGTGAATCGGAGAGCGGTAAACTTTCAGACATGTTGGACTAAACAAACTAGCAGAAAGACAAGAAGAAGTTTATGAAAAAGAAGAACACTTTATGATTTTTTGGGAAAAGATGAGAGAAATTAAAATGAAGAGTTAAAAGCTATTTAATAATGAGGGAAAAGAGGCGTCTAATCCCTGATTAGTCCCGATGCTTCGAGTACCAAGAAGGAATGATGTTGGTTCAAAAAAAGCTGAATTGACGTGATAGGTCCTGAGCTATCACATTAATATTGTAAATCTATGAGAAGAATAGGGAATTAGGTCCCTCATGAGCAGACACTTGAGTGAAACTCTCAAATTTCGGATCTTCAATTCCTATGAAAATGTTAAATTCTACAAATCTGCAATATAGGCATTTAATTCATTGTGAATAATAACTCAGATACCTGCCTAAGCATTCTAGCCAAAATTTTGGGGAAGTTCACAATCATGGAGACACTGAGTGCTTCTACTTGATCAGCCCCAATCTCAGCCTTTTTTGTTCAAACTAGTCCTTGCAAAGAGTCTTAGTAAAAATATCTATAATTTGATCCTCTGTACTGCAAAAATTCATGCATATGTTCCCTTTCTCGACTTGGTCCCTGAAAAAATGATATCACACGTCAATGTGCTTTGTTCTTTTGTGATGGGTAGGGTTTTTTTGGCCATGTTCAAAGTGCTGGTGTTATCATACGTCAAGGGAATAATATTTGTCAGTACTCTAAAACCTTCAAGTGGTTGTTTGATCTACAGTAATTATGAACAACAAGCTATAGCAAAGTGGACAATTAACTGAGTTTTGCTTCTTGGTCCTCCTGGGAGATCAATGAAGAACCCAAAAAGTGAGACATTCCAAAGGTACGTTTATGGTGAGCCAGGTACCCTATAAAATCAGCATCTACATATCCCACAAAATCAAAACAATCTCCAGTAGGGTAGTACAGGGCTAATAATTTAGAACCTTTGAGATATCTAACTATCCTTTTTGCAGCCTTCAAATGTGATTCCTTTAGACAGGATTGGAACCTAGCACACATGCCAGCAATGAAAACTATGGCAGATCTGCTGGCAGTCAAATACTACAGCAATCCAATAATCCCTCTATAAATTGTAGCATTCACCATGCTACCAAATTCATTAGCATCCAGTTTAGAACTTGTCCCTATAGGAGTATCAATTGGCTTTGCATCCATTAGTTGATACTTCTTTAACAGGTCAGATCCTGACTCCTTGTATCATCAGAATCATTACCTTCTTTCGCTTAAGCAGTGTCCAGTATTGGATCATGAGCAGCATCATCTACCTCAGGGTCTCTTGAAGAAGCACCAGGTCCATCTGAACATTCTTCATTAGCATCATCACCATCAGTCTTATCATTATTTTGTACAATAATATCAGTTGAAGGATCGTTAATCAAGTTATCTTTCTGATGTTGGAGTAGCTCATCTAGGTCTGAGTCCTCTTTATCACAGAGATTTTTCATATCACTAGATTCATCAAAGATAGCATGTACACTTTCCTCGATACAGGATGTTCTTTTGTTAAATACTCTATAAAACTTGCTAATGGTAGAGTATCCAAAAAAAAAAAAACACCCTTATCACTCCTTGAATCAAATTTCCTGACTTCCTTCTTGCCATTTATGAGTACAAAGCATTTGCAATCCAAAGCCCTCAAGTGACTGATACTAGATTTCCTACCAAACAAGAGTTCATAGGGAATCTTGTTCTTAAGATACCTGATTAGACACCTACTTGTTACATAACAGGTAGTGTTGATAGCTTCAGCCCAAAACTTCTTTGCCAGTCTAGACTCAATCAACATAGTCCATCCAATTTCCAGTGTTCTATTTTTCCTCTCCACAACTCCATTCTGTTGGGGAGTTATAGGAGCTCAAAAATTATGATGGATTCCTTTCTCTACACAAAAATCATCTAGCATTGAATTTTCAAACAGAATACCATGATCATACCTGATCCCTGCAACTTTGCTTCTAAATTGATTTTGAACTTGTTTGATGAGATTGATCAGCAACTCAGCAACTTCATCCTTTGATCTCAAGGACGTTACCTAAGTATATCTTGAGTAGTCATTGACCAACACATAATGTATCTCTTCCCACCACGACTTTGTACCTTCATAGGACCACAAAGATCAACATGAACAAGCTCAATAAATATGGTGGTACTTACCTCATTTTTGGGTTTGAAAGAGCTCTAGAATATTTTCCCTTTAACACATGCAGCACACACTTTTAGTATTGCTGAAATTCATCTTGGGCAGACCATGACTAGGTCCTTGGAAGCTAGCTTCTCCAATAAAGAAGGGCTGACATGACCAAGTCTTCTATGCCATAAGTCACTTGAATCATCTTGGACCTTGAGACAGGTAAGATTGTCTTCCTTGGTAGTTCTAAGATTTGCTACTTACAAATTTCTGCATTTCTTTTTTTATGAGGATCACTTCCTCAGTAGACATGTTTGTAACTGTGCATTTGTCTGATAAGAACTTTACCTCATTTCTTTTGTCACATATTTGAGAAACACTAAGAAGAATATACTTCAAATCTTCATCATAATACATATCTTCAATAGCTTTCGTAAAACATTTACCAATCTTTCCTATACCCATGATATATCCCTTCTTACCATCACCAAATGAAACACTGTCACCTTCAACTTCTTTCAAAGAGAGAAATATTTTAATCCTTCTAGGCAAGTGCTTTGAGCATCCACTACCTATAAACCAGCACTGACTTCTTCCTCCTGACTTTTCCTGCACAAGATCACTTGTTAGTTTTGGGAAACCACTTTAGTCTGAGTCCCTAATAATGAGATAGATGCCTAATCACATATTTCCTGGTCCAACTAGGAAAGGTTCTGTTACTCAGTTTTGACTTGAAACTTGATCCCTAATTCACATCTTCCCTTCTTGAGTACTGCTATGCAAACATAACAAATTATGCAAACATATCCATTTCTACCACTATGCAAACATAACAAATTATCAGCAATAGATACATATCTACAGTGGGGATTATCGGGGGGATCAATCTTTTTGACATATCCTTGACCTATCTTTCCATAACCCAAGCTACTGGGACATGTCTCCCAATAGCTTTGAAGAAGCAGTCCCTCTCAAGGACTTATTCAGGTCCTCCTTGACCTTTAGCAGGTCCTCCTCCATCACAGTATTCCTTTCTAAGGCTAGATTCTACATCAACTCAGCCTCCTTTAGTTTCTCTTCTAAATCAAGTTCATTTTCATTTATTTTACCTTTTAACTTTGCACCAAACGTAGCATCAGTTTCCATTAATTTCAAAAGTTCATCTTTTTCAGTTTCTAGAGCCACAACTTTTACTTCCAAGTCAAATACTTGATTTGCCAAAACAATTTTTTCATCTTGTGAAACATCCACACTACTGTTTAACAAATCCTTTTCAACAGTAAATTCACAAATGGAATCAATAAGAAAATATGCAAGATTTTTCAACCTTTTTCAACAGTAAATTCACAAATGGAATCAATAAGAAAATATGCAAGATTTTTCAACCTTTTGGTAGAATAAAGATTTAAGTTTTCTTTCAAGTCCAGTAGTGTTACCTCTTCTTTTTCTTCTTCTTCTTCTTCTTCTTCTTCTTCTTCTTCTTCTTCTTCTTCTTCTTCTTCTTCTTCTTCTTCTT
>JAABOM020057837.1:0-51495 GCA_011800125.2 Solanum clarkiae
TACAACTTTGTTAGTCTGAGTATACCATTTGTTAACCAGGACAGAAAGAGACTCCTTTTGGTCATCTAATTTTCCAGTGACTTCAAACCATTTGAAAATTTTAATCACATTTTAAACGTTTCATATCAGAAATCCATTCTTTTGAAAAGAAAGGCTTTTGTTCCTGAGAAAATGTATTTGCATACCACAAAGTTTTGACTCTATTCTCTGGTGCCTTCCAGAGAGCTTTTAAAGACTTTCATGTCAGAAGAAAAATCATTTTCAGCAGTTATAACACCCAAGCCAGGGTCTGTATATTACCTTGGTGGCTCCATGTCAGACTCTGTGGGACTGCTAGGTTCCTGGACCCTAGGTTTATAAAAGACTTTGGGGATTTCTCTCGAAAAATCTACTCCACTAACCTGACCCTTTTCTGAAGAGCGAAAAGATTGGAAATTGGAATAATATCATGAATATAACTCTTCCTCCGGGGGTTTGGAAGAAGTTGAAGCAGAGACGAAACTTCGATGAGGTTGAGTGTCGAGAAATTTAAGATCAATTGAACCATCCAGATTCTAAATAATTCGTTCAATCCGTCTTTTCTCGGGATGAGAGGGTAACATTTTTGTAATAACTTCAAAATGCCAGTCATTATTGGCAAGGAGGTCATTCCATTTTAGAAGCCGGGGAACAAAGATAGTACTATGATCATGGTTTGCTTCCATAAGCATAGTAATGCCTTTTACACTCTCGATTCTAGCCTTCGGAGCTAGAGTGGTTCTTATGAGTCTGTAATAGACTCGGTAAATAACAGCTAACTCTCTAGTCTCAGACTTGTTGTTCATATTTTTGGTCTTAATATTCAGAGTTAAAAGTATCCATAACATTTGGATCATTAATATCCACAGAGAAATTAGGGTAGCAATTAAAGTACACAAGGTCATCAGCTAATTTACTTTCAAGTGCTCCCAACAAAGAATCATCAAAATTCAGAAATCTAGCATATCTAAGGAGTGCACAAATAGGAATATTAAGACCTTTTCGAAAAAGGGGTTTAACAGCAACTTGAACAAGTCCAATTTGCAGATAATGATATTGAGATCTATATCTAACTATGTCTTGTTCATTTAACTGTTTAATAATTTCTAAAGAATTCTTAATAGCAATAGTAGACTCACAGGTCTTGATGTTATGCTTTTTAACAAAAGAAAAAGTACCTATCTGGTAGATTTTTGAAAAAGGTTCTTCAGGGATACTCCAGTTATCCAAATTACTTTCAGTTCTGGCAATCTGAGTTGCCTTAGAAGAAACGTTAATAGTGTTCAAAATATTTTTGCCTTAGAAGAAATGTTAACAGTGTTCAAAATGTTTTTACTCATTTTAAAAGATTACTGCCCATTGATCTTCTTCTTCTTAGAAGACTTGCACTGGTTGGCTCTATGCCCAGACTTTCCATAGTTCCAACAAACATCTTCCTTATTGGAAGGCCTACGTTTTTTAAACTTCTTCCTAGGTTTGTCTGCCTTGTCCTTGGAAGTACTGGGCCTAGGTCTTCTAGACTTATGGGAGGACTTCTTGGCAACCTTGGAAGGAGGAGACTCTAGTTTGGTAAAACCAAAGTCACGACAGAAACTTCCTAATTTGGTTTTGGAGGTCAACCGGATAAAAAGCAGTGGGCGAATCCGAGCAAATTTCATCTTCAAATTTTTTTTGAAGGGATTCGATCTTAGTGACCATTCTCGGAGTTTTTAAAATTTGCTTAATTTGCTCAGTTTTAATTTCTTCAAGGGGGAATAGTAGACTCTACAACTTTATTAGTCTGAGTATATCATTTGTTAACCAGGACAGAAAGAGACTCCTTTTGGTCATCTAATTTTCCAGTGACTTCAAACCATTTGAAAAATTCAATATCACATTTTAAACGTTTCATATCAAAAATCCATTCTTTTGAAAACAAAGACTTTTGTTCCTGAGAAAATGTATTTGCATACCACAAAGTTTTGACTCTATTCTCTGGTGCCTTCCAGAGAGCTTTTAAGGACTTCATGTCAGGAGAAAAATCATTTTCAGCAGTTGTAACACCCATGCCAGGGTTTGTATATTGCCTTGGTTCCTCCATGTCAGACTCTGTGGGACTGCTAGGTTCCTGGACCCTAGGTTTATAAAAAACTTTGGGGATTTCTCCCGAAATATCTACTCCACTAAATAGTATACGACTTGTAAAGTGAATCCGTGGCAGTGAAGATCTCAAGAGCTAAACATAAGACCTCAATTATGACTCGTAAACCCAATTACGAGTCGTAAGGGCCTGTTATAGAACGTCAACGACCAATTTTTCTAATTTTTTAAGACTTGTTTGTAAATATTATAAATAGAATTTTTTTTAAGTCATTATTCAGAGAACACAGTAGATAGGACGTCATCAGAGTACTTTTTAGGGTTCTGCACTAGGAGTCAAAAAATTGGAGAGGAGAATACACTTGTGGATTCATTGTATCTTTCAATTTTGTGATTCTCAATACAATTTGGGTTTGCTTGTTCTTCAATCTAATTGGGTAAGTGATTATATTTTCGCAATTCATGATTTCTTCATCTACACGTAGCATGAGTAGCTAAACCAACAACTTGGGTTGTGGGAACCATGAAGATCTAACCAAATAAACCCGATAATTTGCAATTCTTGGAATGGGTATTTACATGTATTAATCAATTCTCTTCGTTTTGCATGTTTTCTAGTGGTGGCCAACATTAGAACATGCCTAGTGTTACCTTCCCGATCGAGGTGGTAATGAATAGGAAAGTGACTGGTTAACAGGATTCAATGATGTGTTCTCATCTAATCAACCGAACTAGACTAAGTGGAGGTTGACTAGGACTATGGGTTTATAATATTGCACATTATGGAGATGGGCCAAGTCAAGCGGTGAAATTCGCATCTCACCTTTGACCAAAGGTCTTGGTAAACTTAAATTACCGTCCTACATGCTCTATTCGAGAATTGGGTTATCTAGGGATATTGAGTTGGTTAATCATAGGGAACACAATTCCCAAGTTGCTCTCCATTATTGATTATCTCTTGTTTTAGTTAGTTTAGTTTAATTTCTTATCAATCATTGCACCCCTTGGGGAATTGAGTTAGTTAATACTTAAATTTTTTATTAGTGAATCGATTTAGAAAGTCTCTGTATTCTCTGTAGGATTCGACCCCAACCTTGGTTAGGTTTTATATTTGACAACTACCGCATTATCCTCTAAAAGAGAGGTGTAACTTGGGCGTGATCATACATAAGTAGTTTTAACTGGCAAGAAGTGTGCTGATTTGGTGAGTCTATCAACTACCACCCATATGGAGTTGAACTTCCAAAATGAGTGAGGTAACCCAGTAACAAAATCCATGTTGATCATGTCCCATTTCCAAATTAGTTCTATATGTTGCATATAACCTCCCGCCTTTTGGTGCTCTAAAAAAGGCGCTCTACTTTAACTTGTTGACAATTTGGACATTGAGCCACGAAATCTACAATATCATTCTTAATTTCCCCCTGCACCCCCCCCCCACCAATACACTTCTTTGAAGTCCTGAAACATTTTGGTTGAGCCTGGATGAACTGCATATCAATGTGCTTCTGTCATGATTCTCCCTTTTAGCCCATCTGTATTAGGTACACATAATCTACTTTGACATCAAAGTATTTCCTCTTGCATGAGCTCAAATGCCTTTGTCATACTTTGTTGTACATTTTCCTTAAGTCATAATAGAATAGGATCTAAGTATTGTTTTCTTTCACTTCTGCTATCAACAAGGATTCTGCTACATTCTGCACAATAACTCCTTCATCTGAAGATTCAAGAAGGCGAACCCTCAGGCTAGCTAATTGGCGTAGATTTTTACTTACCCCTTGTCTTATTACGTACTATCCAAAAGTGCTTGTCATTGTCTTGCGGCATAAAGCATCCACTACCACATTTTCCCTTTAGAGGTGATACAAAATATTGATGTCGTAATCTTTTAATAACTCAAGCCATCTTCATTGCCTCAGATTCAGGTCCTTTTGCTTGAAGATATATCGTTGACTCTTGTGATCAGTATATATGTCACAAATTCAACTGCCACTAGCTCCAAATCATGGGTTGGATAGTTTTGCTCATGTGGACGTAATAGCCTTGAGGCATAAGCTATTACTTTACCATGCTGCATCAAGACATATCCTAAGTCCACTCCCGAAGCATCACAATACACTGCATAACCTTCTGTTCCTTCAGGAATTACCAATACATGTGATGTAGTCAGTTTATTCTTCAACTCTAGGAAGCTCCTTTCATATGCATTGCTCCATTGGAACTTGGCTGCCTTATGCGTTAGCTTTGTTAAAGGTGCGGAAAGAGAAAAGAATCCTTTAATAAACCTTCTATAATAACCTGCTAGCCCCAGGAAATTCGAGCCTCCATAGGCATTGTAGGTCTTGCCCAGTTCTTCACAACTTCTATCTTTTGGGTATCAACCCTTATTCCTTCATCTGATACAATGTGCCCCAAGAATGCCGTAGATCTTAACCAAAACTCGCACTTAGAAAACTTTACATATAACTTATGATCACAAAGAATTTGTAACAGTTGTCGTAAGTGATTAGCGTGATCCTCTTCTGATCTTGAATAAAACAAAATGTCATCTGTGAATTCTATCATAGAAACATCCAAAAATTGCTTAAACACCCTACTCATCAAATCCATAAAAATAGCTAGTGCATTTAGGTGCATTTTCTAGTCCAAACAACATGACTATTAACTCCAAATGACCATATCATGTTCAAAAAACTATCTTGGATATATCTTGATTTTTGACTCTCACTTGGTGATAAGCCGACCTCAAGTCAATCTTTTAAAAATACCTAGAACCTTGTAACTGATCAAATAAATCATCAATTCGCTTGGGAATAAATATATTATCTGGGAGCGCATCAATACCAAACTCAAATTCTCATTTGTGAGGCAAACCTAGGAGATCTTCAGGAAATACATCCAAAAATTCATTTATGACCACAATAGATTGAAAGATTGGGAGATCTACATCTATACCTCTCACCCTTACTAAATGGCATGTGTAGCCTTTTGGACTATCCTTTCCTTAAAATAGGAAATAAACCTACCACTTGGCAGCCCAATATTACCTTTCCATTCAAAGACCGCCTCCTTTGGAAAATGAAACTGCACTATCTTTGTTTGGCAATCCACCATGGCATAACAAAAAGCCAACCAATCCATACCCATTATAACATCAAAATCTATCATTTCTAGCTTGACAAGGTCATCCAATGTGTCATGGTCACAAATAGTTACTATGCAATTATGATAGACCCTTCTAGCTATAATAGACTCACCAATCAACGTAGACACTTCAAATGGTTTAGTCAATAATTCTGGAACTCTTATGAACTTTCAAGCAATTAATGGTGTAACAGATGATAAAGTAGATCCTGGATAAATTAATGTATATATAATATGTCAAAAGATGGACAATGTACCTATAACCACATCTGGGGAAGGCTCCAAATTTTGCCGATCTCCTAGCGCATACGTGTGATTTTGAGCTCCACTAGAACTAGCTACTCCTCTAGCACCCCTACCATGCCCTGCAAGCAATTGTAGACCCATACTTAAAGAAGGCACTGTCGATGATGATGCAACAACTGATCCAGTGTGTCGGGCCATACCACCATTTGCGTTTGAGGGAAATTTCACATCATATGACCTAGTGTACCACACCAAAAACAAACATCTCTCCCAAACTGACATGCACCTTGATGAGTCCTTTTGCATTACTTAGAAGGCTATCGAGGAGGTCTTGATTGGCTCATACCCCTTGCTCTTGGTGCTCTGCTATTCTTGAAACTTAGATTTCGCCTTGTTGCCCAAATTGATTTCCCCTAGACCATTGATATCAACGTTGAGCACTAGCTGTAGAGTAGAAAAAAGATGGCCTTGGTGGTCTATTAGAAAACTGAAGCCAAAACTCACCTTCGGGTGGTGTAAACTGTCCCGTAGATCTGGCCATGTTGGACTTCGCTCTTTCAGACTCATGGGTCCTCCTACATTGCCTATCATAAAGTCATACAAGTCATAGGTAATGCAATAGATCATCAATGGCTCAAGAACCCTAAACCAGATATTTTATCAAACATTTGGTGGGTGTGTAATACTAGTGTAAAACCATGCAATTCAAGATTGAAAATCATGCAAGTAAATTCAATATAAAACCACCTACCAATACTTGGTAACATCCTCATGCAATATACATCAAAACCCTTCATCAAATCTCAAGATAAATCAAAGATTCATAGCTCAAAACATGCTTAAAAGTCACACTTTTACAAAACCCCAACATAGTTCATTGAATTCATAATAGAAGCACATAAGTAAAATCAACTTAGAAACATGTGATTTAGGTAAATAGGAAGCTTGGGCACCATGGGTGAAAGGACCAAATGGTTGAAACCCATATACCTTAGCTTTGGAGAATTCTTGATGAAGATTGAAAATGGAGACTTGAAGCTTGAGTGAAATTCTTAAGATCCAGATGAGTTTTAGGACTTGAGTTTTGGGATGAAATATTTGTCTAAGTGTTCGAAAGAGTATTTGGGAATGTTTTGTATGATATAAAGGTGAAGTATGACAAAGTATAGGTATTTTCATGTACGGGAAGACTTAGGTCCAAGTCCCAAAATACTTAGATCGAACAAGAAAACTGCACAAAAAAATGTACTAAGGCACGCCCTTGGCGCTTCGGGGTGCAAAAACCTCACTGGGAATCATTTTTTCGAAAAATTGAAATTGTGATTCGTTTGCTCTAAAATAAGGGTTAGACCCATTTTCCACTCAATGTTACCCCCTGATCAAGAATATGAAGTCAGATTTTTGATATTGCATACAGATTTTGAGATATGTGAAAATTATGATTTCGGGCACTTCTGAGGAAAATTTTTGAACACTTTTTGGGGTCTTTTAAATATCTCCCCCTTGGAAACATTCATCCCTGATTGTCAAAGAGACGTATATAAGAAGAGTAATCATGAAAAAATCAGCCACAACAAGAATGCAACAACACACTTAAACACCATTTTCAAAAATCTCCACATAAGTTCTAAAATCACCATGACTTTGTCAATAAAAATATGAATGCATGCAAATGACATAGGGTCTGAAGCATAAGACTTAAAATCACATAGGGTACTTGGAGTTAGTACCTTAGGCTTGAGTAGAATGGAAAGATAAGGATATGGCTTTTGCATGTCCGCTTCGGCCTCCCATGTAGCACTTTCAACTTGTTGATTCCTCTAAAGGACCTTAACAGAAGCAAACATGTTTGTTCCTCAACCTCTTCACTTGTCTATCGAAGGTCTCTACTGGAACTTCTTCACAAGTCGAGTTGTCTTCAACAGTACCCACAACATCCAATGGGACAATAACATTTAGATTACCCACATATTTCCTCAACATAGACACATGAAACTCCAGATGAACCAAGTCTATTTCAGTTGGCAACTCCAACTCATAGAACACCTTACCAATCCTCCTCATCACCCTATAACGACCCACAAATCATGGACTCAATTTACCTTTCTTAACAAAATGAACCACACCCTTAATGGGTGACACATTCAAGTATATCCAATCACCAACTTTAAATTCAAGTTCTCTTCTCTTCATATCGGCATAGGACTTTTGATGATTTTGGGCTATTTTCAACCTTTCTCTAATCAACCTTACCTTCTCCATAGCCCCATGACTAGATTCGGGCCCAATAAAGCCATTACTCCCTCTTCAAACCATCCAACCGGTGATCTACAATGTCTGCCATAGAGGGCCTCAAAAGGAGCCATGCCAATGCTAGAATGATATCTATTGTTATAAGCAAATTCAATCAATGGAAGATGATCATCGCAACTACCCTTAAACTCCAAAATACAAGCCCTAAGCATATCCTCAAGAGTTTGGATAGTACTTTCGGCTTCGCCATCCGTTTGAGAGTGAAAGGTCATACTAAGCTTTACCTTGGTTCCAAGACCTCTTTGGAAGGACCTCCAAAAGTGAGAAGTGAATTGAGCACAACGATCCAATATGATAGACAAGGGCACCCCATGAAATCTCACTAACTCATGAATGCACAATTTCATATAGTCTTTGGCCCCATAAGTAGTCTTAACCGGTAGGAAATTAGCCGAGTTTGTCATTCTATCAACTACAACCCAAATAGAATCAAAACGCTTTCTAGTCTTAGGCAACCCGACCACAAAATCCATATTAATTTCCTCCCACTTCCAATTAGGAATCTCTGGTTAAGCCACACGTCCTTTGGTATTCGGCTTTGACTTGTTGGCAATTGTGACAACTGGATACAAATTTGGCAATATCTTTCTTCATACCTCCCCACCAAAACACATCCCTCAAATCCCTATACATCTTGATAGAAATGGGGTGGATATTTTAGTAAGAATTGTGAGCCTTATCAAGAATCTTCTCTCTCAAGTCATCAATACAAGGCACACACAACCTACATTGGTACCCAAGGGCACCATCTCCCCCTTGGGAGAAAATCTCCACCTTGCCCTCTCTCACCAAGGCCTTCAATTCTAACTAGGAGGGATCAAGATCATGCTTTGCTTTTACCTCATCAAACAAGGAAGACTTTGAACCATCAACAACCACAATGCCAACATTATCAACCTCTTCCAACCTAACCCCCAAACTAGCCAACCGATGGACCTCCTAGCCACCTCTTTGCCACTACCATCAACATGAGCTAGGCTACCCATAGACACCCTACTAAAGCATCCGCCACCATATTAGCCTTACTAGGATGATAATACACACTTATATAATAGTCCTTAAGACTTCGTTGCCTCAAGTTGAGATGTTTTTGAGTGAACACATATTGGAGGCTCTTATGATTGGTGAACACATCAACATGCACCCTATACAAGTAATGACACCGAATTTTCAAAGCAAAAATCACGGCGGCCAATTCAAGATCACGAGTAGGATAATTCTTTTCATGCACTTTGAGTTGCCTAGAAGCATAGGCTATTACCTTACCATTTTGCATCAAAACACAACCCAAACAAATCTGGGAGGCATCATAATACACAATAAATCCTTCCAACCATTTCGGTAGAGACAAGATAGGAATGGAACAAGCTTATCCTTTAAGGTTTGGAAACTCTTTTCACACTTATCGGTCCACACAAATTTAGCCTTCTTTTGAGTCAACTTATCCATGGGAGAAGCAATAGAAGAGAACTCATTCACAAACCTCTGAGAGTAACCCGCTAAGCCCAAGAAGCTTCTAATGTCCGATGGGGTCAATGGTCTAGGCAATTTCTAATCATATCTATCTTTTTAGGATCCACCTTAATACCATCCACAGACACCACATGACCTAGAAAGGTGACCTCCTTCAACCAAAATTCACATTTCTATACTTATCATACAACTTCTCTTCCCTCAATTTTTGCAACACTACCCTCAAACGACCCACTTGCTCCTCCTCACTGTGAGCATAGATCAAAATATCATCAATGAAAACCACAATTTAAAGACCCTATTCATAAGATCCATGAAGATAGTCGGCGCATTGGTCAACCCCAAAGACATAACCACAAATTTATAATGCCCATACCTAGTCTGGAAGGCCATCTTGGAAATGTCACACTCCCTCACTTTCACTTGATGATACCCGAACCAAAGATTAATCTTAGAGAAGTGACTAGCCCCTTGAAGTTGGTCAAACAAGTCATCGATCCTTGATAGAGGATACTTATTCTTTATGGTGACCCTATTGATTTGCCGATAGTCAATACACATTCTAAGAGACCCATCCTTCTTCTTCAAAAACAAGACTGGTGCACCCTAAAGTGGTTGGCTAGGCCTAATAAAACCCTTCTCCAACAAGTCCCTCAATTGCTCCTTCACCTCCATTAACTCCGCTGGGGCTATACGGTAAGGGGGAATAGAAATGGGTTGGTATCAGGAAAGAGGGTCTATACCAAAATCTATTTCCCTTTCTAGAGGAACACCAGAAAGGTCATTTGGAAAGACATCAAGGAACTCATTAACCACCAGAATTGACTCTATGGGAAGGACTTTGGACTCAACATCCCTAACCCTCACAAGATGATAGAGACACCCCTTAGGGATCTACTTTTGGGCTTTAATGCAAGAGAATAACCTACCCCTTGACCACCACATCATTACTCTCCCGCTCAAGGACGGGTTCATTTGGGAATTGGAATTTGACCCTATGGGTTCTACAATCAATAGAGGCATAGTATGCATGCAACCAATCCATCCCAAGAATGACATCAAAATCAACCATATCCAACTCAACAAGATCACAAGGCAATATTTTATGCAATATGCAAATGGGACAATTTCTATAGACCTTTCTAGCAACAATAGATACACCAATAGGAGTAGACACCTCATAATACTCACGTCAATGCATAAACATCAAAATCAAAAACTTTTAACTTATCGATGATGACATCGGGAACCACATCAACCCCTCGCCTCCCATGTAAAGCATAAAACTGATTGTACCTTGGGGTACCACCTTGTTGGCCTCCTCTCCCCAAAGGAACCATAATAGCACCCCAACCGTGAGGATGAACATCCTTACCCTTGTTCCGGTTGCAAGGGCAATCCATCATCTTATGGCCTACTTCCTCACAACTATAACAAGCATTCGTAGCCCTCAAGCATGGGCAATCATGACCCTTACCATATTTTGGACATATATCTCTAGACCTCACACCACCATCACCTTGGGCCCTTGGGTAGTCAATGGCAAACCTCCTATAAGGAGCATGAGAATGCCCTTGGCCTTGATGAAACCAACACCTTACCATCAAAATAGGCCCTCTTGGCCTCATGACCCCTTCTCTTCCTAAATTTCTCCCCCTCCAATTGTGTCACAACCTTTCTTAGGGCCTAGACTTGACACGACACATGGAGAAACTCGAAGGGACCCCAAGAAAGCCTTTTAACATATCATTACACATCCTTGGTGGTAGAAGCAATAAAATACAACAAGAAGTGGTAAATAGGGATGAATGGGGCTAAGGGACAACCTTTATAACATCAACATAAAGAGTCAAAGAGAGTCAAAGCTCATGCTATAGATACATAATAAGTCCAACAACACCTCTACTACATAGATAAGAACGGGGGCCAAGACAAGCAACCAGGCTCATCCTCATAGTCAATACATAAGTAAAAGAAAGATAGTCTTAGAACATAGTATGAAATCATAAAGATCGTTCTCGGAATGGAGGACTCACCAACAAGCTTGAGAGACAATCGTATTAGCCATATAGAGGACGATGCTCAAGTGGGGCCACGGTTCCTACATGGTGACATCATGTAGGCATAGAGTATGCGTTAGTACGTTCGAATGTACTAAGTATGTAGGATACAATGCAACAAGCGATAAGCACTATAGACTAAATGCATAAGGCACAATACATAAATTGGGAGGGTGAGGGAGATGGCTCGGGGAGCAGCTTGCCACAAAAGGCCCCCATACACTCAAGGTCAGAGTCAGAATCTAAGGGCACCTCACAGACCCTACAAGATAAAGCACAGTCATAGCCCCCGACGGACCCCTGCTGGTGCTTTGTAGGAATGAAAGAAATATATGACCATGGGTTAGAGCCAAAGGGGCAGGGCAAACTGGTTTGCCAGTTTCATGAAGAGTCTAGACTGAACGCCTCGAGGTTAGATAGGGTGCACAGATTAGATGCTGAGTTAGATGAGCATGAACTATGATGGACCACATAGCAGCTGGGCAAGTATGCTCCTTATGTAGTCCGTGAGTTCTATGCGGCCTATCTAGCCACACTCCGTCGAGGGTTACCGAAGAACAGGAAGTTGATTGAGCAGCTGAGGTTATAGGTGGTATTAGTTTTGGGTCAGAAAGTTGATATCTCAGAGGAGACGATTCGATGAGTCCTGTTTGGGCCCACCTATAGAGTACCTCAGTCTACCATAGAGCATGATGGTCGTATTGACATAATGAGGAGAGCAGTGACTGGGAAGGACATGGGGCCAAGACAGAGCTTCTGCAGTGGATTGCCAGCCAGATTTGCAAGGTGGGTGTTGAGCCGACATTGGTCACAAACCATGTAGATCCGATTGAGAAAGCCCATCTCTCATTCGTGGCCAAGTTAAGGTGGTCCATTATCTGTTGGCTAGTATTGTTAGCTGGTTATGCTATAGATTAAGCCCAAATTATTTCTGAGCAGATTCATAAGGTCACAGTCCAGACGAACACCTCACACCTCACACACCCAGTTCTAGCTTTGATCCATCATTTATGTAGCACAGAAGGTGTTCCTATTGATCCACACCGGGACCCTTATGTAGAGGCCACACACCCCATGGATACCATCTTGATAAAGGTTGATGAGAACCCTGTGCCCTTACCACAAACAACTCCTCCAACTATCCCAGACCCACTCCTGGTCGAGCCTCAGACTCAGGGTTCGACTCTAGTTACTATCGGCACTACTCCAGCCAATGCAGAGCCTACGCCAGCTGTTGAGATCGAGTTCACGCCATCCTCCAGTACTCCACCACCAGCAACATACACTTCACAAGTTGATTCTCTTTTCTCTACTATTGCTTTTCAGGCACTAGTACATCGGATGGCTGCAGCATAGGTCAGACTACAGGTATTATCAGCATGGGTCCGACCATGGGTTGATCCGACTGTACGGGACTTGGAGGAGAGAATGAGGGCATTCACCCAAGAGTTGGTTGATGAGAAAGTGAGAGTGGTGGATGCCTGAGTTGATGCATTTGAGGCCAGAGTCCACCGAGACTTAAGGGAGCTAGGGTTATTGACACGAGCACAGTGACTGAGGAGTTGGCCAAATTTAAGGCCGATTTATTACAAATGTTAGCACTGCCTGTTGCAGTCTTAGTGGTGGCATCAGCGGGTGATGAGACATTTGACTGGCTGATTGACCGCCCTCACGTCCGTGGGAAGAGGCCCCTTGAGCATGATGATAATCTAAAGCCGACTCAGAAGACGCCAAGACTAGAGGAGGAGCCCATACCCGAGGCGGTGGTGCAGAAGTTGCTATTGTTGGCAGCTATTTAGAGAGATCGGGAGAAGCACACTACACATGGAGAGGGTAGCTCAGGTACTACTGCATAGGAGATGGTGCCACAGGACCCCACAAACTTTCTTGATATAAGTGCTTGAGCACCATGATGTTTGACCATTTTGATTCCAGTTCTTACTTTTCTTGGTGGATATTTTGTTCCTTTTGTTGGAAAATCTTATTTTACTGTTGGTGTTAAATGTTTTGTGTTGGATAATGCTTTTACTTTGGTTTTGGATATTAGTGTTTTAATGTTGGTTTTAATGTATATGTATCTATTTATGTCTTCATTATTTTTGTCTTCTATGTGTTTTACTTTGAGGACAAAGTATCCTATTTTGGTGGGGTGTGGGAAGTTATGGATTAAGGTGAAGTATGAGTAGCCTCGAGTCCATAACTTTCGCTATTTTTGAATCCCAAGGTTTTCTTGCCGTGTTTCTTTTTCCATGTGAATGTTTGATTTTCTGTTGAACCGGCATGTGTTAGGAAGTGTAGATAGCTTGTAAATACATAGTGAGGCTATCTGTTGGCATATGTATAGTCTTTAAATGCTTTTTACAGTTTTGATGAAAAATTAGGTACCCTTAAAATTTTTTAGATTGTGGTTGTGATGTATTCATGCATTTTGAGTATCTGGCAACGTTTGTTCTGATAGTGTGAAGGTAACCTGAGGCTGGAAGCATGACTTGTGAGTCTATACTTGATTGTGTGTGCAATGCCATTAGTGTTGTGAGGTTAGTTTGCTGCATTCATGCACCTTGTATGGACTCATAAACTTGCCTTAGTACTCTAAGATTGGTTTGGTGATTTAGTTGATTTGGAAGGGATCTTGGGTCTTTGTTCTGTTAGTAAGCCTACTTTTGCCTAAATGATCTACCAAATGAACTAGTGAATCCCTTGTTCCAAATGTTTGAGCTTCTCATGTGCTCAATCTTTCTTGACACCTTGCTAACTTAACATTGTTTGATGAAATACCCTAATATTGGCCCTGGTCTATCCTTGAATAATGTGAACCTTGATTGAGGCTAAAAGCCTAAGTTGAGGGTGGCTGCAATTGGTGGCCTTGGTTTGAGGCATAGATATCATGTCCTTCACCCTAGGCTCGAAGCCTAAGTTGAGGGTGGCCCTTGTTGTAGTAAAGTAACAAAAATAAGGAGGTTAGTTGAGGAGGAAAGAAAGAAATGAATAATCATGAGCCGGGTGGAGAAAAAGAAAAGAATAGTGCAAAATGAGTTTGAGATTGAGGCACAGCTGAAAAGGAGAAAGAAAATGCCCAGGGAAAGCTTGAAAGTGTGGAATAAGGGTGGATTTAGTGAAAATGGATGGATTACCAAGGTAAAAGTGTTTTCAAGCATGGTTCAAGGATAACTTTTAGTCACTACATGCCTAAAATGCCATACCAAAGCCCCCTGAACCTAGGTTACAAGCTCTTTAGTCCTAAAATGATCCAAATCCACTTTTTCACCAAACCAGAAGATGAGTATAGAGGCATGCCTATGGTGTTAGTCATTGTGCATGAATTTTACTTGTGAGAGTGAGAATGCTTCCTATGTCCCTAAATTCTAAATGTTTTTGAGTGAGTATGAGGGACTTCTTTCCTGTGAGGGCATTTGCACTACTTGAGTAGCATATGATGATAACAGTGATTGCGGATGGTTGATGCTCCTTAACTTCTCATTGTTAGATTGCCAGGTATATCATTGTGTTCTTGTTTTGTTGAATAACTTTGCAAACCTATTTTTGAGAATGGTAGTACGGTACCTAAATCAGAGGAGTTGATGTATATGCCATTAGTATAGCTGCTATGTATTCCTCTTTGTTTGCGTAGATTGAGTCATCGCTTGAGGACAAGCAACAATTCTAAGTTGAGGGTGTTGATGTGCTGTCAAAATACAACACATTTGATGCCTAAAATAAGGAAATTTATGAGTTCTTGATGCAACTTTTTATGATTTTTATGTGTTTTTGTGTTGTTATTGAATAAAAGTTAGGTTGGCATGATTTTGAAAAAATAATTGCAGATTTAGCTGAAGCATAGGACATACGAGCTCACCTACGAGTCGTAGCCCAAGCTACGAGTCATAAGGTATGTCGTACCAAGAAACAAAGACTAAAAATCAGAAATTTGCTAAGTGGAGGTCTACCTTACAAAACCATCCTACGAGTCGTAAGTCTTACTACGACTTATATAGGTGGACTTGTAGCAAGAATTAGAAATCCAAAATGTTGGACCAAAAACCTGAAGGCCTAGACTATGAGAAGAGTATACGAGTCATAGCCCAAGCAATGACTCGTACCAGTGGGTCGTACCAGTTGAACCCAAGATGCCAAGAACCAGATACGGGACCTCGATTACGACTCGTAGGCTATCCTATATTCGTACCTGCGAGGCGTACCAGCTACCAACTGTCTTTTCTATGGAATTTTAGGGTTTTGTTGAAAGAGCCGAGACATTTTAGACATACAACTTGCCTTTGAATATTCTCTCAAGAATATTTTAGGGTTTTATCTTAATTTATATCTTTCTCTCATGGAAACCCAATCTTGAGGATTTCAAATCTTGTTTTGTATTCTTTGCCAATCTATCAATCTTTTGGTTTGCAACTTGTGGTGTCTACATTCTTCATTGCTTGTCATAAAACTCTCAATGATGTCTTGTATTTACATTTTTGTTGGTTTTGCCTTAGCCATGAGTAGCTAAGCACCCACAACTTGGGGTTATGGGAACCATGGGTAGTTGACTTGATATGACCTAGATTTATTGCATTTCTATGATTGGGTTTTTGCTTGTATTGTCTATTTCTCTTCATATTGATTATTGTTTGGTGGTGGCCAACACCAAACCCCGCCTACTATCATGATCCCAACCAAGGTAGAGATGAATAGGGAAAAGGTAATAGATGATAGGATTCAATTGATATGTTCTCGTCTAATCAACCAAACCTGACCAAGGGGAGGTTGACTAAGACAATAGGTAATGGTTAGTTGGCACGACACGGTAGCCGACCAAGTGCAATGGTGAAATTCGACATTCACCTTCACAAGAGGGCTAGAAAAACCTAAGTTACCCTTCCTGCATGCAAATCTCCAAATATATTTATGTTATCTAGGGTTATCGAGTCAATGAACTATGGGGAACGCAACTCCCAAGTTATTCCTAAAATTGAGTGTTTTCTTGTGTCGTAGTTTAATGTTTGTTTTACTTTGTTTTTGAATCACAACCCCCCCTGTTTAGAGATTGTAGTTATGAACACTTGAAATGATTAGTAGTGAATTCTTGTAGTCAAGCCCTTTATTCCTTGTGGTTTCGACCCTAACCTTTAGTTAGGTTAATTGCTGACAGTGATCGTTTTCTTATTGGATCGTGAATATCATTATTAGGTCCTCGGCGTCCAACGCACCACATCGATTAGAGTCCTATTCATGGTTATGAAGCACGCCACGAGTATGAGTGGGAGGCTATGAGACGTTCTAGGAAATATTTCACTTCTTCATGATCTTTGTCGTGCAATAGAGTTAGTTCCCCTAAGGCTTATTACTAATCTCTAACTGTTACGTTTCAGAATATGTCTCGAGCTACTAAGGAAGGTGATGTAATTAATGCGAAGATTCACAATGCTCTATGGAAAGTGACAAAAGCGGCGGCTAAATTGTCAACTCACCTCGATCAACAGGTGAGTGCCCCCGAGACTTCAATTGGTAAGGGGAGAGGTAGTGAGGCCAAGAGGGCCCGTATTGAAGGAAAGTTCCAAAGTCTCAAGGATAGAGATAATTCTATATGTCCAACATGTGGTAAGGTTCATAGGGGCCCATCTTTCTAAGGTACCAATGCTTGTTTCGATTATGGCAAAGTGGGATATAAGATGAAGTATTGTCCTCATAGGCGCAATAACAGTAAAGGAGGTGATGATGGGATGACTAATCGCAAGTGTCAAAGGTATAGAAAGTACCATGGTGGCCCATGCTTGAGGAAGACCAATGCTTGTTATGGATATAGTAGAGTAAGGGTGCTTGACCTTTAGATCAAGGTGGTCATATAGATTAAGGGGATCAAGATGGGGATGAGGTGCCTGATGTTGCTATCGGTATATTGAAATTTCCTTTGACTTTGATGTGCATACATTGATGGGCTCGGGTGCCACTATCTCTTTCATTATTCTTTTAGTTGCTAGTGGGTTTCATGTGTGTCCCGTACTCTCTTTGGTGTCTATATCATTGATGGGCCTATTGTAGTTTGAAAGTTCATAGGTGTTGTCCCGTGTTCTTATTGCATTAGGTCTTGCCTTGTGACTTGTTGGATTTGTTGTGGTGGACTTTGATGTTATGCTTGGGGTGGATTAGTTTCATGCATATTTTGTCCCCATTTAATGTAGGGCCCGTAGAGTTAAATTCTGATTCCCTATTAAATCCATCCTTGAGTAGGGGCTTGTAATGTGGTTGCAAAGGGGTAAGTCTGTTTCTTGTCTTAAGATACAATTGATCTCTAAGGGTCAGATTTAACATCTTGTAAGAATTAAGGGTGTTGAACCTAAGTCATTCCTATTGAGTTGATTCTGGTGATCAATGGGTTAGTGAAATCTTTCCTGATACTTTGAATTTATTGTAGTGCCCTTTTGGTTTGGCTTATCCCCCGGTTATATTTATGGGTCTTATGAATGGGGTCTTTAGTTATGTTAATGGTTAGTCTCTAGCGATGCAGTATTGATTTATTTAGAGCTTGTGAACCATTTTGGAGTAGCGTTCCAAATCTTAGGGTAGGAGGAGTTGTATGCTAGGTATGCGAAATGTGAAATATGGTCAAAGGAGGTTACCTTCCTAGGTCATGTTGAGTCAGAGGATGGTATTAAGGTTGATCCTAAGGGGACGTATATGATTAGAAACCAGCCTAGACCATTGACCCCCATCAGACATTAGGAACTTATTAGGCTTAGCGGGTTACTATCGAAGGTTGGTGAATGAGTTCTCTTCTATTGCTCCTCCCACGACTAGGTCGGCCCAAAAGAAGGCTAGTTTGTGTGACTGATGAGTGTGTAAAGAGTTTCCAAGCTTTGAAGAATAAGCTTATCCCCGTTCCTCTCTTGTCTTTACCGGATGGGTTAGAAGGGTTTGTTGTGTATTGTGATGTCTCCCGGATTAGTTTGGGTTGTGAGTTGATGCAAGAGGGTTAGGCGGAAGTCTATGCTTTTAGATAATTTGAGATATATGAGAAGGATTATCCTATCTATGACCTTAAGTTGGCCATTATGGTTTTGTTTTGAAAAGTTGACGTCATTGGTTGTGGGGGGTGCATGTTGATCTGGTTACCATTCACTAGAGTCTCCAATATATGTTCACCTAAAGGGATCTTTGCTTGAGACAAGGAGGTGATTAGAACTTTGTAAGTATTGGGATATGGGTGTGTGTTATCATCTAGGTAAGGCTAAAGTGGTGGCAGATGGTTTGAGTAGGGTGTCTGTGGGTAGCTAGTTCATGTCAATGGTGGTCAATAAGAGGTGGCTAGGGAAGTGCATCGGTTGGCTATATTGGGGGTTAAGTTAGAAAAGGTTGATGATGGTGTTGTTGTTGTTGATGGTTCTATGTCTTCCTTGGTTGATAAGGTGATACCAAAGCAAGATCTTGATCCCTCCTTGTTAGAATTGAAGGCCTTGGTGAAAGGCGGCAAGGTGGAGGTTTTCTCCCAAGGGGGAGATGGTGCCCTTAGGTACCAAGGTAGGTGTGTATCTTGTCTTGATGGCTTGGTAGAAAAGACCCTTGATGAAGCCCATAATTCTTCTTATTCTATTCACCCCGATTCTACCAAAATGTATAGAGATTTGAGAGATGGGTATCGATGGGGAGGCATGAAGAGAGACATTGCCAAATTTGTTCTCGATTGTCATAGTTGTCAACAAGTTAAAGCCAAACATCAAAGGTCGGGTGGCCTAACCCAAGGCATTGAGATTCCTACTTCAAATTGGGAGATGATTAAAATGGACTTGTGGTTGATAGGATGACAAAAATTGGCTCACTTTCTACCAGTTAAGACCACATATGAGGCTGAAGATTATGTTATGTTGTACATTCATGAGTTGGTGAGATTACATGGGGTGCCTTTGCCTATTATATCGTATCATGGTGATCAATTTACTCCACATTTTTGGAGATCCTTTCAATGGGGTCTTGGTACAAGAGTTAAACTTAGTATGGCCTTTCACCCTCAAATGGATGACCAAGCTGAAAAAACTATCCAAACACTAGAGGATATGCTTAGGGTTAGTATTTGGGAGTTCATGGGTAGTTAGGATGATCATCTTCCCTTGATTGAGTTTGCCTATAACAATAGCAATCATTCTAGCATCAGTAAGGCTCCTTTTGAGGCTCTCTATGGTAGGCGTTGTAGATCACCAGTTGGGTGGTTTGAAGTGGGAGAGATGGCCTTGTTGGGTCCGAATCCGGTTATGATGGCTATAGAGAAGGTGACATTGATTAGGGAAAGATCGAAAACAACCCAAGGATCCTATGTCGATGCGAGGAGAAGGAATCTTATGAATTTAAAGTTGGTGATTAGGTGTATTTGAAGGTTTTGCCATGAGGAGTGTGTCTCGACTTGGCGAAAGAGGGAATTGAGTTTATGGTTTGTGAGTATTCATAGGGTGTTGAGGAAGGTTAGTGAGGTTGCATACGAACAGGAAGTGCCTTTGGATATGGACATGGTTCGTTTGGTTCTTCATGTTTCTAGGATTGCGGAGGTGTGTTAGTGACTCTAGTGTCATAGACCTCTTTGAGGTTGTTGGTGCTGATGAGGATAAGTTGGCTTAGGAGAAGGTCCCAATGGAGGTTTTGGATGGAAGGGTGGAAAAGTTGATTAGTAAGGATGTGGTGTTCATCAAGGCCCTCTGGGAGAATCGTGAAGTTGTAAGTGTCTCTCGGGGAGCCGAAGCGGGCTTGGAGGAGCAATATCCGTATCTCTTTTGTTTATTTCAAGCTTATGACAACACATCAAGTCCTTTTTATGATTCCACGTCCTACGTTTTAGCCCCTATGTCATTTTCATGCATTCATATCTATGTTGACAAGTTCATGATGATTTTAACACTTGTATTGAGGTTTCAAAAATGGTGTTTAAGCGCGTTGCTGCATCTCTATGTGGGCCGAAATTGTCATGTTTAGATCTCTCATATATGTTTCTTTGACATTCGGGGACGGATGTTCCCAAGGGGGAGATATTGAAACGACCCCAAAAAGTGCTCGAAAATGTGCCTTGCAAGTGCCCAGAATCGTAATTTGCATATATATCAAAATTCGTGTGTGATATCAAAAATTTGACTTCATATTCTTGATCAGGGGGTCAAATTGAGTGGAGAATGAGTCTAGCCCCGATTTAAGGGCAACTGTATCAAAATTTGAATTTCCAAAATGTTGAATTCCAGTGAGTAATTCGCGCCCCAGGCGCGACGTGCCAGGGGCTCGCAAAGTCGATGGATCTCCAAATTAATCAAAACTAAGGGATCAACTTGGCTCCTAGTGCTGATCATACAAACTAGCACACCCTGTAAGTAAAATCAAACAACAAAAACAAAAACGAAAGTAAAAATACACAAGACTCTAGAAATCAACACTAGAACTAACTAATAGTGAATTCAAGTCAAAATCTAGCTATATTCCCCGGCAACGGCGCCATAACTTTTTACGATGTTCACGCTCCAATAAGAAAGCAGTCTCTATCATCAATTAACCTAACCGAAGGTTAGGGTCGAATCCACAGGGAATACAGGGCTTTACTGCAAGACTTCACTACTAATCATTTCAAGCATTCATAACTACAATCTCTAAATGGTGGGGAGAGGGGTTGTGATTCAAAAACAATGTAAAACAAATAATAAACTACGACGCGGGAAAACACTAAATTATAGGAACAACTTGGGAATTGTGTTCTCCATGGTTCGTTGACTCCATAACCCTAGATAACATATCCACGATTGGATATTCACATGCAGGATGCTAACTTAGGTTCTTCCATCCCTCTTGTGAAGGTGAAGGTCAAATTTCACCATAGCACTTGGTTGGCTACCGTGGTATGCCAACTAACCGTTAGTTATTGTCCCAGTCAACCTCCTCTTGGTCAAGTTTGGTTGATTAGATGAGAACACATCAATCGAATCATGTCATCTATTTCCCTTTTCCTATTCATCAATACCTTGGTCGGGATCGTGATAGTAGGCGAGGTTTGGTGTTGGCCACGAACAAACAACAATCAATATGAAGAAAAATAGATAATACATGCAAAACCCCAATCATAGAAATGCAATAAACCTAGGTCATATCAAGTCAATTACCCATGGTTCCCACAAACCCAAGTTGTGGGTGCTTAACTACTCATAGCTGGGGCAAAACCAACAAAAATGTAAATACAGGACCTAGTTGAGAGTTTTACCACAAGCACTAAAGAATGTAGACAACACAAGTTGCAATAAAAAGCTTGATAGATTAGCAAAGAGTACAAAACAAGATTTGCAATCCGAAAGATTGGGTTTCCAAGAGAGAAAGATATAAACTAAGCTAAAACCCTAAAATATTCTTGAGAGAATATTCAAAGGCAAGTTCTATGTCTACAATGTCTCGGCTCTTTCAGTAAAACCCTAACTTAATGTATTTATAGTATTTACAAATAAACCCTAATAATTCCACAAAAAAGATAGCCGACAGCTAGTATACCTCGCAGGTACAACTCATATGATAGCCTAGGAATCGTAATCGGGGTCCCGTATTAGGTTCTTGGCATGTTGGACTCAACTAGTATGACCCATGGTACGAGTCGTTGCTTGGGCTACAACTCATATGCTCTTCTCGTAGTCTAGGACTTCAGTTTTTTGGTCCAACATTTTGGCTCTCTGATTCTTGCTACGAGTCCACCTATACGAGTCGTAAGTCTCACTTACGAATCGTAGGATGGTCTCGTAGGGTTGACCTCCACTTAGCAGATTTTTGATTTTTGGTCTTTGTTTCTTGCTATGACACACCCAATGACTCATAGCTTGGGCTATGACTTGTAGGTGAGCTCATATGTCCTATGCTTCAGCAAAATTTGTAATTTTTTCTTCAAAATCATGCCAACCAAACTTTTCTGCAAGAACAACATAAAAACACATAAAAACCATAAATAGTCGCATTAAGAACTCATAAAATCCCTTGTTTTAGACATCAAATGTGTTGTATTTTAATAGCACATCACCTAACAACCTAGTGCTCTGATACCAAGTTTATCACGACCCAAGTGTAGGGCCTAAACGTGACACGACGTATAGGGAAACCTAAAGGGACCCCAAGTAAGCCTCTTAATAGATCATTACACATCCTTGGTCGTGCAAGTAATAAAATACAACAAGAAGTTGTAAATAGGGATAAACAAGGCTAAGGGACAACTTTCATAACATCAACATAAAGAGTCAAAGAGAGTCAAAGCTCATATCATAGATACATAATATGTCCAACAATACCTCTACTACATGGATAAGAGCAGGGGCCAAGACAAGCAACCGGGCTCACCCTTATAGTCAATACATAAGTAAAAGAAAGATAGTCTTAGAATATAGTATAAGATCATAAAGATCATCCCCGGAATGGAGGAATCACCAACAATGTTCAGAGACAATCGTGCTAGCCATGTGGAGGAGGATGCTCAAGTGGGACTCCGATTCCTACATGGTGACATCATGTAGGCATAAAGTATGCGCTAGTAAGTTTGAATGTACTAAATATGTAGGATACAATACAACAACTGATAAGCACTATAGACGAAATGCATAACGTACGCAAGGAATAAGCTAATAGCAATATGGCATGTATGAATGATGCTTCAAGTACGATCATGCTTATATAGAACATAATACATGTGTAAGAAGAGACCACTATCATATTGATGTATCATCGCACCCTACCTCCCTTGGTGATTGAGGTACAAACCCATTCAATTGGTTGGTGGATCGTCGCACCTTACCACCCGTGGTGATCGGAATACAAACCCCCCGATGTGGTTATCAAGGTACGAACCCCTTGACATGGTCACATTCCAACACTATATAGGAGAATATCATATAAATACACTCATTTCATCATCATATAGTCATTAAACTCATAAGATATGCATTGGGCCTTCAATTCCTCAAGAAAACCATTACCAGACATTTTATTAAACACTTGGCGGGTGTGATGAACGGCCCCATACGTGCACATATTGTCCGTTTTGGCCCCACAGGGCCGCACGGTTTTGTTCTTCCCAGGCAAGCCCGGGAAAAAGCGTATGCACATGTAAGGTTCCAAACTCAACATATAGTCCAGGAACTCCCCCTCTTTTTCTGATGTGGGATTCGCCTAAGTGAGCTACAAGCATTATGTATCGCCATCCCTGCACTCACCCCGTAGGGACTCAGCGTCCTCGCTGAGGTTTGCCCCACCACCGTACAAGCAGAGAGTCGGGTCTGATACCACCTGTGACGAACGGCCCCACACGTGTACATATTGTCCGCTTTGGTCCCACAGGGCCGCACGGTTTTGTTCCTCCCAGGCAAGCTCGGGAAAATGCATATGCACATGTAAGGTTCCAGACTAAAAATATAGACTAGGAACTCCCCCTCTTTTTCCGATGTGGGATTCGCCTAAGTGAGCTACAGGCGTTACGTATCGCCATCCCTGCACTCACCCCATGACGAACGGCCCCACACGTGCACATATTGTCCGCTTTGGCCCCATAGGGCTGCACGTCACAACGGGTGTGTAGTGTTAGTGTAAAATCATGCAATTTAGGGATGAACTCATACAAGGAAATCCAATGTAAAATCATCAATCAATACTTGGTAACACCCTCAAACAATGTACATCAAAACCCTTAATCAAATCTTACAATAGATCTTAGATTCATAGCTCAAAACATGCTAAAACAATCACAATTTTATAAACCCCAGCATAATGTGCAGATTTCATAATAAGTAAAACCCATGAGTAAATCAACTTTAAATCATGCAAATTTAAGTAAAAGTAAGCTTGGACTTCATGGGTGAAAAGGAACCCATGACAGAAACACACATACCTTAGCTTTGGAGAATAACTTGATGAAGATTGGAGATGGAGGCTTGAAGCTTGAACGAGAACCTTGGGATCCGGATGAGTTTTGGGACTTGATTTAAGGAGCGAAATATTTGGCTAAGTATTTGAATGAGTATTGGGGAATGTGTTGGATGATATGAAGGTAAAATATGACTAAGTACAGGTATTTGCACGTGTCGGGAGGATTAGGCCCAAGACCCAAAAGCCTTGAACTGAACTTGAAAAACTACACAAAATTAACACTAGACATGCCCCTGGCATGTCACGCCTGGGGTGCGAACTGCTTATTAGAATTCGACATTTTGGAAATTCAAATTTTGATATGATTGCCCTTAAATCGGGGTTAGACCCATTTTTCACTCAATTTGACCCCTTGATCAAGAATATGAAGTTGGATTTTCGGGCACTTTTTGGTTTCTTTTCAATTTGTTCGGCATAAGTCATCAAGCAGGAAAAATCCATATCATTAATCAACATGGCGGTACGACATTCTTCACTCACCAAATCGGATACACCCATCACAAACTTATTCATTCTAGACCTTGAGTTGACAATCAAGTTTGGAGCATATTTTGAGTGTAGGTTGAAATTGAGGGCATACCCCCTCACACTCATAGATCCTTGCTTCAAATTCATGAACTCCATCAATTTGGATTCCCTAAGCTCAAGATGAAAGAACCAGTTGAGGAAAGCCGCCTTAAACTCTTCCCATAGATCACATTGTTGTTCCCCTTCTCCTCCTTCCATTGAGTGTACCATATTTAAGCCACTCCCTTGAGTTGGTAAGCTGCCAACTCCACATTCTCTTTTGACCTCACACCCGTAATGGACTGTACCTTGTATATGTCATCAATAAATTCTTGAGGGTCCTCATCCACCTTAGACCCATTGAACTCTGGCGGGTTCATCCTCATAAAGTCTCTCACCCGAGATGTCGGAGTTGGAGCATAAGGGGCTTGGGCCCCTTGGTTGGCTTGATTAGCCACAACTTGAGCTAGCAATGTGAGAGCATCTTGGAGCTCTCCACGAGCCGGTTGTTCCTCGGGTGTGTGGGCTCTTCTTCCTCTTGTGTTAGGCATGATCTAGCAAAGAAAAGAACAATTGTTAGGGGGTGGGGAAATTGTACCTTAACTTCTATAGCATGACATAGAGTAAGAAGAAGGGAAACATTTTCAAAAATGTCTCATAGACTCTTACTCATAGTTGTGGTGCACAACACAACCATGAATAAGACTCTAATCAACGCGGTGTGTTGGATGCTGAGGACCATTAACAATCTAGTGCTCTGATACCAAGTTTCTCATGATCCAAGCCTAGGGGCTGACGTGACATGGTGCATGGGGAACCCGAAGGGACCCCAAGCAAGCCTCTTAACATATCATTAAACATCCTTGGTCGCAGAAGCAACAAAATAACCATAGGAGATATAAAATAGGGATAAACGGGGCTTTGGGACATCTTTCATATCATAAAGCATCATAGAGTCAAAGAGAGTCAAGGCTCATAACACCATTACTAACTTGTCCAACAACACCTATAAACATAGAACTTAGCGGGGGTCAAGATAAGTAACCGGGCTCACCCTCATAGTCAAACATACAATAAAAAGGAAAGAGAGTCTTTATACATAGCATAAGATCAAGACATTGTCCTCAAAGTTGAGGACTCACCACTTGCTTTGTAGAGAAATCGTACTAGCCACGTGGAGGAGGAGGATGATCAAGTGGGGCTCTGGTCCCTACATGGTAACATCATGTAGGCATAGAGTATGCATTAGTACATTTGAATGTACTATGTATGTAGGATACAATGCAACAGGAGATAGTCAACATAATCGAATGCATATTTAGACAATGAATGAGCATATAGCAATATGGCATGCATGATCAATGCTTCTAGTAAAACATGCTTACATAGAACCTTTACATGTGTAGGAATAGGCCATTATTAGTAACCAAGGGGTACCACCTCCTTGGCCAGGCGATTGAGGTACAAACCCCTCAACATGGTTGCACAGGCCTACTACTTCCCGAGTGAGGCAATTGAGGTACAAAACCCCAACATGGTTGCACGGGCCTACTCTCTCCCGAGAGATGCAATTGAGGTACAAACCCCCCAACATGGTTACACAGGCCTACTACCTCCCGAACGAGGCAATTGAGGTACAAACCCCCCAACATGGTTGCACTGGCCTATTACCTCCCCAGCGAGGCAACTGAGGTACATACCCCCAACATGTTAGTTCGAGCCTACTACTTCTCGAACGAGGCAATTGATTAACTTCCAACACTATAGATACTTTTCATGAAAATAACAAATTTATACCATCCTTTCATCACCATAAAGTCATACAAGTCATAGGTCATACAATAGATCATCAATGGCTCAAGAACCCTAAACTGGACATTTGATCATACACTTGGTGGGTGTCTAATGCTAGTGTAAAACCATGCAATTCAAGAGTGAAACCATGCAAGTAAATTCAATATAAAACCACCCACCAACACTTGGTAACACCCTCATGCAATATACATCAAAACCCTTCATCAAATCTCAAGATAGATCAAAGATTCATAGCTCAAAGCATGCTTAAACAGTCACACTTTTACAAAACTCCAACATAGTTCATAGTCAAATTCATAATAGAAGACCCATAAGTAAAATCAACTTAGAAACATGTGATTTAGGTAAATAGGAAGCTTGGGCACCATGGGTGAAAGGACCCAATGGTTGAAACCTACATACTTTACCTTTGGATAATTCTTGATGACGATTGGAAATAGAGACTTGAAGCTTGAGTGAAAGCCATAAGAGTCGTATGAGTTTTGGGACTTGAGTTTTGGGGTGAAATATTTGTCTAAGTGTTTGAAAGAGTATTGGAAAATAATTTGTATGATATGAAGGTGAAATATGGCTAAATATAGGTATTTTCATGCATGGGAAAACTTAGGCCCAAGATCCAAAAGTCTTGGACCGAACAAGAAAACTGTACAAAAGAAGTAGGACGCGCCTTGGGCGAGAAAATCTCACTAGAAATCCTTTTTTGGAAAATTAAAATTGTGTGTTAGACCCATTTCCCACTCAATATTGATCAAGAATATGAAATCAAATTTTTGATATCGCGTATGAATTTTAAGATATATGAAAATTATGATTCCAGACACTTTTGAGGCACATTTTCAGGCACGTTTTGGGATCGTTTCATCCACCTACTATAATTTCTCTATTGCAAGATCTAAGAAATAAAATGAAAGAGGCAACTCTTAAATGTCCTGTAGCCTCATCTATAGTTATGGTGCATAACACACCCATAAGCAAGACTCTATATGGACACGACTTTGTAGACTCCCTGGGTTGACCTGCTCTGATACCACTTTTGTCACGCCGTTAAATCTATAAAGACGGACAGACACTCGATGCGCCAAAGGCCTGAGAGAACTGATGTGTAATTTGTACTTACTATACACATGACTATGACAATTACAATGTGGTTATAAGTTCCTTTTGGCAATAGAGATAAAAGATCAGAATAGGTAGTACCGAAAGTTACATATCGAACTCAGCCATTGAGGCCACAACTATTTTAAGACAAGATACAACAAAACTTATATACAGTAAGTCTACAAAGCCTCTATAAGATAGAAAACCTTAACGTAGATCGGGACTGGCCCCACCTTACATTAACTATTATACAATACCAAAATGCATATACTACAGACTTAGTAAAGTCCTGGATCAACTTGAAGCTCACCAAAAGTAGCTGAATCTCAAGTGTGCCTACATTATAGGTCTACTAGCTGGAGTAGCTATACCTGCAACATGAATTGTAGCATTCCCTAGAAGGGACGTCAGTACGAAATAATATACTGAATATGTAAGGCAATAGAATATGTAAAATGAGAATACAGCTAACACCAGGTAGCAGTACACAAATGCATAGACCATAATAAAAGACCACCTAGGTTATACTTGGGGAACCATGTGCATTACATTCTTTTCTTCACTCTTTAGTGGTTTATAAACTTCTTTAGGAATGTATTACATGTGACCAACTGATCAGTGGTAAAATAGAATGGCCCATGCTAGGCATTTCAATCCCATGATGCCATCCTCATAACTTGTACAAATTGGAATTGACCCATGCTAGGCTTCTGCCCCTGGGCTGTCACCCTTATGAACCAAGTGATATCGACCCATGCTAGGTTCTTGCCCTTGGGCTGCCACCCACCTACTGTGAACATTGCTTCAAGTCATTCTTTAATACTTTGAGATTGTTACTTTGGTGGTCATGATATTTTGAGCTTTGGAACTACGTACCAGTAATATAAGACATGACAATAGGCTCTTAAGGCAGTACAATAATATAAGAAACAAATGTGACATTGACATAAGACATGATAATAGGCTCTTAAGGCAGTACAATAATATAAGAAACAAATGTGACATTGACATACTACTTAGGAGTTTAAAGGAGACGATTGGCTTCATGAATGAAAGTAGACTCCTCATGCTAGTGCTTGGAAATGTAAAACCACATATTTATAATAGGCAACACTACCATGGAATAGCACTTGGGAAGCTCACTTTATCTATAGTGACACGAGTATTGCATTTCATTCCAAATAATACAAAATAAGATAGCCTTACATAACTTATTTCCAGATCCACACAACTACCACGTTTCAGCCTCCCTTTATGACATTACTTTTACAATATAAGTCATGATTGAACTAACGTTAGTAGATAATTACATCGTGGCCTCACAAAATAGTAGCTAATGTTACGTGACGGACAGTAGGTCCACATGACCCTTACACTAATGGGGAACTACCACATCCTGTTTTTATACATAAACGTAACTTCCCACACCCTTTGCCAAAATTACCCCAAGTTTTGCCCATCAACATTACACATAAAATGGCCATCAAACAGCCCCAATATATCCTTCATAGGATTTGAAAAAAAAGTTGAATAAAATAACTTATCACTTTACACCTCATTATAACTCTCATCAACAATTCAAAGAGGTCCCCCACTGCCTCTTCACAAAAACAAATGTTGTAGCTCCTAAATAGCCTCAACGTCATTTAGTACAATTAGAAAATATTACTAGCACTTCCAACCACCATCCTTGAGTTCTTAACAACGAATGTTTACACAATTCTCCATTCAAGCCTACACATAAAGAGAGGGATGAGCTGCGGCAGTATCTTACCTTAATTTATGAAGATTTGCTCTCTTAACTTGTACTCCTTCAAGAGCTTAAACTTCTTTTCCCACTTAAACCAAACAAGAAGAGAAACAACTCTTTTAGTAACAAAGAACAGTTGGGCAGTCAACTTGGGGAAGGGTCTGCCCCCATATTCTAAACATAAGCATCATGAAAGAGTAAAATCTTATGTAAGAACCAACCTAGACCCATAAGATTTCTACTTACCTTGCCTGGAAAGGAGGAGTATTTCTCCAAGAACTCTAGGAGAATTTTGAGGTGGTTGCTATAAGCTTTGAGAGAAGGGGAGAGTGCTGCGGTGAAATATAATTTTTCTATGTAATAATGAAAGGAAAATGAAGTAAATATGACCCTATAATATGGATACTCCCGTCAATGCTGGTCATTGTTGGGCACAAATTGCTAAGTAGGTGATGCTCCTACTTAGCCATTTTCTAAGCTGCTCAAGGGTCAAACTAGGTGATGCACCTACTTCCTCTTACTAAGTATATTTCATCTTAGATGGGTAATCCAACTACAACTCTCATTAAGTTTGTCAAGAAGTCCAAGTAGGTGATGCACCTACTTGTCACCCACTAGCTTAATTTAATCAAGCAAGCAACTCATTAACATTTCTTTGTTTTACAAATCCTTAATCCCCCATGCTGATCTTAATACTTCAGTTTAAGCTTTCAACTCAAGTAGCACCTCATTATCCCGAATTTGATTGCTATCACCGAGCTTAACTCGGACCCACACCCACTGAAACATGTGGGACATCGCATCACCTCCTGATCCAACTCAAATTACCACCATTCATATGAAAAACTAAGCCCCTCACCAATACCATAAGGCTGCATCAAGTGTCGTATAAATAGGACTAGTGTGTAGAAAATACAGGGTGTTACAATGGGTTTCATGGGATAGATCTAATGAAAGACTGATTTTTCAGAAGTTGAAGTTACATGTTACTATATGGGTTGTAGAATTTTTGTTGGCTCGCACATTAGTTCATACCTTCAGAATAAGAAACTCTGTAGAATTGCTAAGAGAGATACCAGGCGAAGGCGAAACCTCTTACAGATCGTAAGTCAAAAGATGGTCCGTAGGTAGGGTTCCTACGTTGAGGATAGATTTTGAAGAGTGCAATCTATGAAGCCCAGTCATGGGTCATGATTCCATCTACGACCCATTACTATGTTTGTTTAAATCCTCAACTCCAATGTCGAATTTCATTTAGGATTTGGTTTCCTTTTATTGTAAATATGTTTTTAAGATTTTTCTTAGAGATGGAGTGTAGTTAGAACATCTAGAACTTGATAGTTCAGATTGATACTTTGTTCTTGGAGATTTCTTGTGAACTACTTTTAAGATTATCTTCGTACTATAATCTTATGATTTTTGTGAAGAATAGGGATTTCGTGTTCATCAATTTGCATTGTAAATGTAATTATGCAGATCCATAACATAATTCTTTGAGTAGCTAAATACACAATTAGGGTTATGGAAACCATGAAAAACTAACAAAGCAAAAACTTGATAATTCGTAATCCTTGGAAAGTGTGCATGCATGTATCATTTATCTCTTCATTTTGAATGCTTTTTTTGGTCGCAAATATTAGAGCTTGCCTAATTCTTACTTACTGGATCAAGGGGGTAATGAATTGGGAAAAGGGTTAAAATAACAGGATTCAATGTGATTATACTCATCTAATCAACCTGAACATATCAAGGAATGGTTATACTAGGACAAGGTAAGGGTTAGTAATGCGATACCTCGGGGATGAATCAAATCATGTGGTAAAATTTGCCTAGTGTCTAGATCAAAGGGCTAGGTGAGCATAACTTATCAATTTTGCATTCTACACACTAGAAAAGGTTACGATTATCAGGCTACACAAAGTTAAGAATTCATGGGGAACTTAATACCCTAGTTACTTCTTTCACTGAATTCACAACACTTGTACTTGACTATTTAATATTAGTTTAGGTTTAACTATTTCTTTTTATCAAAACTCCCCTCTTTGGAAAATAAGTTGATTAATTCATTCTAATTATTTTTAATTATCCTAATCTAAATCTTATTCTGCGTGGGATCGACCCTAACCACTGTTAGATTCTATATTTGAACATCGACTGCTTATACCTTGATTGGAAGGTGTAGTTTAGGCGTGATTAAATTTTGTCTCCATTGTCGAGGAGTACGACTTTTAGATTGGTTCAATTAGAGCAATTTGTGTGTTAATCCTTTTTTTTTTCTTATTTTATGTTTTTGTTATTTTTGTTTTTCTTTCGGCATATAGGTATAGTGTATGCCTAGTACTTGTAGTTAAGACAGTCCCTTGACTCAATTTGATCCAAGATCCAGATAACATTACAAAGAATGGCCCAAGATACTAACGCTATGAACATTGCACTCAATATGAATAACGAAAACCCACCACCACTTGAGGATGTGAATCCACTACAAGCTCAATAAGTGGCAAGAAATGGGTGGAACCCTTATAGACTTTATCATGTGGTAGTGGATGTTATAAGAGCAATCGTATTACCTGCTCTATGAAAAGGTACCAAGTTTGTCGTCTTGAGTGGGTTGCAATAGATGCTGCAGCATAGAGGATTGTTTTTGGGCCTACCAATATATTATCTGCATAACTATCTACACAACGTTGTCTTTGTTTGTAAGAGCATGATGGAAAATCAGAATTTGTTCATAGATGTCGTTGGGCACCGTGTCTTCCCATTATCTCTCACAGGTGAAGCATAGTATGGTTATCTGAACTTTCACAGAGTTTCATCACTACTCAAGCGAAAATACAAAAGCCTTTTTAGAGAGGTATTTTCCAAAATCAAAAAAATTGAAGTTGAAGGATCAAATTAACAACTTTGAGCAGTTGCCTAGTAATTCTATACTGCTGCTTGAGAAAGGTTCACTAAATGCTTGAGAAGTGTACCAGACCATAACATTGTTAATGATTCCTTGATGGAGATCATCTATCGATCCTTAGATGACAATTGCAAAGTTGTGGCTGACACCATAAGGGGAGGCTCATTCTTAGATTAGCCTTTTCCTATTGTGGTTGAGCGACTGCAGAAGGTGGCAAGGACTAACCGTGTATGGGGCATAAGGGACAAATCTATGATGAAGGGTTCCTTTTCAGTTAGTACGAATTTGGAGCAGGCTAAAATTAATGAAAATGTGATGCAAGAGTTAGCGTGGATTAGTGCTAATGTGGGGTTGCTGATGAGAAGATTCAGGAACGAGTAAATGAAGTTAGTCATCAGCCTCCAAGAGAACCCATGTATGAGAAGCCATATTATGAGGAAAAAATATGCTTTGTGACTGATCGGATGGGGGGTTTCCGAATCAACGCCCAAATGTCCAATCGGGACTATAACAGAGACAATGCATACAAGGACAACAATTGAGGAGGTTACGATGATAGAAATAGGGGACAAGACAAAGATAGTGATTGGGGTCGCAGAGATGGTTTAAAAAATGGTCCATAGGTGGCACCGCAAAATCATGATTCTGGGGATGGTAGTTCGAGGATTGAGGAGATGTTTGATAAGTTGTTGAAGAAGGTTGACACCCATGATGAGACTTTGGAAGAGATGAAAGCTGATATTTCAGGTATTAATCAGAAGATTGAGTCTTATTCTATGGCTATCAAGTAGTTGGAGCAACAATTTGGTCAGATGTCTACTGTTATAATCCAAGTCTAGGGCCTAGATGTGACATGGTGCATGGGGAATCCAAAGGGACCCTAAGCAAGTCTCTTAACATATCATTACACATCCTTGGTCATGAAAGCAATAAAATAACAATAAAAGATAGAAATAGAGATAACTGGGGCTAAGGGACATCTTTCATAGCATAAACATCATAGAGTCAAGAGAGTCAAACTCATAGCATTATGCAAAACATGTCCAACAACACCTCTAACTATAGAACTTAGCAGGGGCCAAGACAAGCAACCGGGTCACCCTCATAGTCAAGTATACAATAACAAGGAAAGAGAGTCTTTATACATAGAATATGATCAAAGTCAATGTCCCCGAAGTTGAGGACTCACCACTTTCTTTGTAGGGAAATCGCACCAGCCACATGGAGGAGGATGATCAATTGGGGCTCTAATTCCTACATGGCGATATCATGTAGTCAAAAGTATGTGTTAGTACGTTTGAATGTACTAAGTATGTAGGATGCAATGCAACAATAGATAGTCAAATGCATAATTAGGCAATAGATGAACATATAAAAATATGGCATGCATGAGAATGATACTTGAAGCAAATCATGCTTACATAGAACATAATACATATGCAAGAAGAGACCATCATTATAGAATTCATAGTCTATTGACTACCAACCTCTCTATTGGTTGGTGGAACGCCTCACCCTACCACCTATGGCGATTGAGATACCAACCCGTTAATTGGTTGGTGGATTGTTTTATGCTACCACCGTGGTGATTGAGGTATGAACCCCTCAACCCGATTATCAAGGTAACAATCCCTCAACATGGTTATTAAGGTATAAACCCCTCGACTTGGTTACCTGGGTTCACAACCCCCCGAGTGGGGCATGGTCAATTCCCAATACGATATAGGAGAATATCATATACATACATTCCTTTCATCATCATAAATTCATTCAACTCATAAGAAATGCATTGGGACTTTCAATTCCTCAAGAAATCATAACATAACATTTAATCAAACACTTGGCAGGTGTGTAGTGCTAGTTTAAAATCATGCAATTTAGGGATGAAATTGTGTAGGAAAATTCAATGTAAAACCATCTATCAATATTTGGTCACACCCTCAAGAAATATACATTAAAACTCTTCATCAAATCCCACAATGGGTCTTAGATTCGTAGCTCAAAACATGCTAAAATAGTCACAATTTCATGAGACCCCAACGTAGTTCATAGTCTAATTCATAATAAGTAAGACCCATAAATAAATCAACTTGAAATCATACAGTTTACGTAAAAGGGAGTTTGGGCATCATGGTGGAAGAACCCAACGGTTGAAACCCACATACTTGACTTTGGAGAATTCTTGAAGAAGATTGAAAATAGAGACTTGAAGTTTGAGTGAAATCCTTAAGATTCGGATGAGTTTTGGGACTTGTAACTTGGGGTGAAATATTTGTCTAAGTGTTTGAGTGAGTATTGGGTAATATTTAGTATGATATGGTGTTGAAAAGTATAGGTGTTTTCGCGCATGGGAGGACTTAGGCCCAAGTCTCAAAAGTCTTGGATGGAACAAAAATAACTGGGCAAAATTAACACTAGTCCGCGCCTTGGCCGCATCGCGCCAGGGGTGCGAACTCATTCTGGAAAAGGAAAATTAAGGAAATTGAAATTGTGATTTGTTTGCTCTAAAATCGGGGTTAGACTCATTTTTCGCTCAATTTAACCCCCTAATCAAGAATATGAAGTTGGATTTTTGATATCACGCACGAATTTTGAGATATATGGAAATTACAATTCTGAGCATTTCCGAGGCTCATTTTCGGGCACTTTTAGGGGTCGTTTCAATATCTCCCCTTTGGGAACATTCATCCCCGAATGTCAAAGAAATGCATATGAGAAGAATAATCATGAAGAAATCATCCCCAACAAGAATGCATCAACACACTCAAAACACCATTTTCAAAATCTCAACGTAAGTGTAAAATCACCATGAACTTTGTCAATATAAACATGAATGCATGCAAAATGACTTAGGGGCTGAAACATGAGACATGAAATCACATAAAAGAGTTAGAATTAGTACCTTAGTCTTGAGTAGAATTAAAAAGATAAGGATATCATTTTTGCATGTCCGCTTCGGCCTCCCATGTAGCACTTTCGACTTGTTGATTCCTCCAAAGAACCTTAACGAAGCAACATCTTTTTTCCTTAACCTCTTCACTTGTCCGTACAATATCTCTACTGGAATCTCTTCATATGTCAAGTTATCTTCAACTACCTTCACAACATCAAGAGGCACAATAGCATTCAGATCACCCACACATTTCCTCAACTTGGACACATGGAAGACCGATGGACCAACTCCATCTCACTAGGAAACTCCAACTCATTGGCCACCTTACCAATCCTCCTCATCACCCTATAAAGACCCACAAATCTTGGACTTAATTTACCTTTCTAACAAAAATGAACCACACCCTTTATGGGTGACACCTTCAAATAAACCCAATCACCAACTTCAAACTCAAGCTCTCTTCTTCTGACTTTTGATGACTTTGGGTTGTTTTCAAACTGTCTCTAATCAACCTTACCTTCTCCATAGCATCCATAACTAGATCCGGACCCAACAAAGCCATTTCTCCCATTTCAAACCACCCAACCGGTGATCTACAATGTCTACCATAGAGGGCCTCAAAAGGAGCCATACCAATGCTAGAATGATATGTATTATTACAAGCAAACTCAATCAATGGAAGGTGATCATCCCAACTACCCTTGAACTCCAAAATACAAGCCCTAAGTATATCCTCAAGAGTTTGGATAGTCTTTTGACTTGGCCATCCGTTTGAGGGTAAAAGGCCATACTAAGTTTTACCTTGGTTCCAAGACCTCTTTGGAAGGACCTCCAAAAATGTGAAGTGAATTGAGCACCATGATCCGATGTGATAGACAAGAGTACCCTATGCAATCTTACCAACTCATGAATGTACAATTTAGCGTGTCTTCACCCCATAAGTAGTCTTAACTAGTAGGAAATAAGCTAACATTGTCATTCTATCAACCACCACCCAAATAAAATCAAAACCCTTTCTAGTCTTAGGCAACCCAACCACAAAATCTATGTTAATTTCCTCCCACTTCCAAAGAGGAATCTCAATGTCTTGGTTTAGGCCACCCAACCTTTGGTGTTCGGCTTTGACTTATTGGGAACTATGACAACCGGATACAAATTTGACAATGTTTTTCTTCATACCTCCTTACCAAAACACATCCCTCAAATCTCTATATATTTTGGTAGAACCAGGGTGGATAGAATAGGAAGAATTGTGAGCCTCATCAAGAATCTTCTTTCTCAAATCATCAACACAAGGCACACACAACCTACCTTGGTACCTAAGGGAACCATCTCCCCCTTTGGGAGAAAACCTCCACCTTGCCACTCTTTCACCAAGGCCTTCAATTCTAACAAGGAGGGATCAAGATCTTGTTTTGCTTTCATCTAATTAACTAAGGAATATTTTGAACCATCAACAACCACAACGCCACCATTATCAACCTCTTCCAACCTAACCCCAAATCTAGCCAACCATTGGACCTCCATAGCCACCTCTATGCACCCACCATCAACATGAGCTAGGTTACCCATAAACACCCTACTTAAAGTATCCGCCACAACATTAGTCTTACCAGAATGATAATGCACACTAATATCATAATCCTTAAGAAGTTCTAACCACCTTCTTTGCCTCAAGTTGAGAACTTTTTGAGTGAACACATAATGGAGGCTCCTTTGATTGGTAAACACATCAACATGCACTCCATACAAATAATGACGCCAAATTTTCAAAGCAAAAATCATGGAGGCCAATTCAAGATCATGAGTAGGATAATTCTTTTTATGTACTTTGAGTTGCCTAGAAGCATACGCTATCACCTTACCACTTTGCATCAATACACAACCCAGACCAGTCAGGGAGGCATCACAATACACAAAAAATCCTTCCAACCCTTCCGGTAGAGATAAGATAGGAGCGGACACAAACTTTTCCTTCAAGGTTTGGAAACTCCTTTCACACTCATCGGTCCATACAAACTTGGCCTTCTTTTGAGTCAACTTAGTCATAGGAGAAGCAATTGAAGAGAACCCATTCACAAACCTCTGATACTAACCCGCTAAGCCCAAGAAACTTCTAATGTCCGATGGGATCAATGGTCTAGGCCAATTTCTAGTCACATCCGTCTTTTTAGGATCCACCTTAATACTATCCCCCGACACCACGTGATCTAGAAAGACAACTTCTCTCAACCAAAATTCACATTTCTCATATTTAGCATACAATTTCTCTTCTCTCAATCTTTGTAGCGCTACCCTCAAATGAGCCACATGCTCCTCCTCACTATAAGAATAGATCAAAATATCATCAATGATGACCACCACAAACAAATCAAGGTAGAGTTTAAAGACCCTATTCATAAGCTCCATGAAGATAGCTGGTGCATTGGTCAACCTAAAAGACATAACCGCAAATTCATAATATCCATACCTAGTCCGGAAGGCTGTCTTGGGAATGTCACACTTTGTTACCTTCACTTGATGATACCCAGACCGAATATCAATCTTTGAGAAGTGACTAGCCCCTTGAAGTTGGTCAAACAAATCATCAATTCTTGGTAAAGGATACTTATTCTTGATGGTGACCCTATTAAGTTGCCGGTAGTCAATACACATTCTAAGAGACCCATTCTTATTCTTCACAAACAACACTGGTGCACCCAAAGGTGATTGGCTAGGCACAATACAACCGTTCAACAAGTCACTCAACTCCGCCGAGGCCACATGGTAAGGGGGAATAGAAATAGGTTGGGTATCGAGAAGGAGGTCTATACCAAAGTCTATTTCCCTTTTGGGAAGAACACCGGGAAGGTCATTTTGAAAGACATCAAAAACTCATTTACCATAGAATCGACTCTATCAGAAGGACTTTGGACTCCACATCCCTAACCCTCACAAGATGATAAAGACACCCCTTAGAGATCAACTTTTGGGCTTTTGATGCAAGAGATGAACCTACCCTTGACCACCACATCATGACTCTCCCACTCAAGAACGGGTTCATTTGGGAATTGTAATTTGACTCTATGGGTTCTACAATCAATAGAGGCATAGTATGCATGCAACCAATCCACCCAAATAATGACATCAAAATCAACCATATCCAACTCAATAAGATCACAAGGCAATATTTTATGCAAGATGCAAATGGGACAATTTCTATAGACCTTTCTAGTAACAATAGATGCACCAATAGGAGTAGACACCTCATAAGACTCACACAACAATTCGGCTTCAACATGAAACTTTTTGGTAATAGGAGGTGTAACAAAAGAAACAGTAGCACCCAGACTATCAATGCATACACATCAAAATCAAGGACTTTTAACATACTGGTGATGATATCGGTCACCTCATCAACCGCTTGCCTCCCATGTAAAACATAAAACCAATTGTGCCATGGGTCACCACCTTGTTGACCTCATCTACCCAAAGCAACCGCGTTAGCACCTTGTGGATGAACCTCCTTAAACTTGTTGTGGTTACGAGGACAATCAATCTTTTTGTGACCCAGTTCCCCACATCCATAACATGCATTTGTGTCTTTAAAAAATGGGCCCCCATAACCCCTACCACATTTTGAGCACACATTATTACGAACTACACCACCAACACCTTGGGCCCGTGGGAAGTCATTGGCAAACCCGCTACTAGAAGCATGAGAAGACCCTTGGCCTTAATGGAACTGGGCACCCTTTCGACATTCGAACTTTCCCTCAAAATGGGCCCTCTTGGCCTCATTACTCCTCCTCTTCCTCAACTTTTCCTCCTCCATTTGTTTGGTATAGGTTATCAAATGGGACAAATCTATATCACTAACCAACAAAGCGGATCGACATTCCTCACTCACCAAATCAGAAACACCCATCACAAATCTATTCATTCTAGACCTTGAGTAGGCAACCAAGTGTGGAGAATATTTGGAGAGTTGGTTGAGCTTGTGGGAATACTCCCTCACACTCATAGATCCTTACTTCAAATTTATGAACTCTACATTGGCCTCCGTAAGCTCAAGAGGGAAAACCAATTAAGGAAAGTCGCCTTAAACTCCTCCCATAGAACCACATGGTTGTTCCCCTTCTCCTCCTTCCATTGAGTGTACCAAATTTGAGCCACCCCCTTGAGTTGGTAAGTTGCCAACTCCGCCTTTTCTTCCGACCTAACACCTATGATAGCCAACACCTTGTAGACATCATCAATGAACTCTTGAGGGTCCTCATCTACCTTAGACCCATAGAATTCCAGTGGGCTCATGCTCATGAAGTCTCTCACCCTAGATCCTGGGGTAGGATCATGAGGGGCTTGGGCCCCTTGATTGACTTGATTGGCCATAGCTTGAGCTAGAAAAGTGAGAGCATCCCGGAGCTCACCATGAGCCGGTTGTTATCGAGTATGCAGGCTCTTCTTACTCTTATGTTAGGCATGATCTAGCATAGCAAAGAACAATCGTTAGGGGTAAAACCTTACCTTAAATTCTATAGCACGACATAGAGTAAGAAGAAGGGAAATATTTCCTAAAACATCTCATAGCCTCTTACTCATAGTTGTGGTGCACAACACAACCAAGAATAAGACTCTAACCTACGTGGTGTGTTGGATGCCAATGACTATTAATAACCTAGTGCTCTGATACCAAGTTTATCACGACCCAAGCCTAGGGACTAGACATGACATGGCACATGGGGAACCCGAAGGGACCCCAAGCAAGCCTCTTAACATATCACTACACATCCTTTGTCTCAGAAGCAACAAAATAACAATAAAAGATAGAAATAGGGATAACTGGGGTAAAGGACATCTTTCATAGCATAAACTTCATAGCGTCAAGATAGACAAAGCTCATAGCATTGTACATAACATGTCCAACAACACCTTTTACCATAGAATTTAGCGGGGTCTAAGACAAGCAACCAGGCTCACCCTTATAGTCAAGTATACTATAACAAGGAAAGAGAGTATTTATACATAGCATAAGATCAAAGTCAATGTCCCTGAAGTTGAAGACTCACCACTTGCTTTGTAGGGAAATCGCACTAGCTACGTGGAGGAGGAGGAGGATCAAGTGGGCCTCTGGTTCCTACATGGTAATATCATATAGGCAAATGTGTTAGTACGTTTGAATATACTAAGTATGTAGGATGCAATGCAACAATAGATAGGCAACATAGTCAAAATGCATAATAAGGCAAAGATGAACATATAACAATATGGCATGCATGAATGATACTTGAAGCAAATCATGCTTACATAGAACATAATACATGTGCAAGAAGAGACCATCATTATAGAATTCATAGTCTATTGTGGTACCAACCCCTCAATTGGTTGGTGGATCATCTCACCCTACCATTCGTGGTCATTGAGGTACCAACCCCTCAACTCGGTTATCAAGGTACAAACCCCTCGACATGGTTATCAAGGTACAAACCCCTCGACATGGTTACCGGGGCTCACAACCCCCCCGAGTGGGGCATGGTCAATTCCCAACATGATTTAGAAGAATATCATGTAATACGTTCCTTTCATCATCATATGAGACATGCATTGGACCTTCAATTCCTCAAGAAATTATAACCAGATATTTTATAAAACACTTGGCAGGTGTGTAGTGCTATTGTAAAACTATGCAATTTAGAAATAAAATCATGCAAGAAAATTCAATGTAAAACCATCCATCAATAATTGGAAACACCCTCAAGCAATATACATCAAAAGCCTTCATCAAATTCCACAATGGGTCTTAGATTCGTAGCTCAAAACATGCTAAAATAGTAACAATTTCATGAGACCCCAACATAGATCATAGTCTAATTGATAATAAGTAAGACTCATAAGTAAATCGAGTTGAAAAAATCATGCAATTTAGGTAAAGGGAGCTTGGGCACCATGGCTGAAAGAACCCAATGGTTGAAACCCACATACCTTGACTTTGGAGAATTCTTGAAAAAGATTGGAAATGGAGACTTGAAGCTTGAGTGAAATCCTTAAGATCTGGATGAGTTTTGGAACTATGAATTTGGGGTGAAATATTTATTTAAGTGTTTAAGTAGGTATTGGGAAATGTTTAGTATGATATGGTGTTGAAATATGGCTAACTATAGGTGTTTTCATGCATGGGAGGACTTAGGCCCAAGACTCAAAAGTCTTGGACCGAACAAAAATAACTTGGAAAAATTAACACTAGTCCGCGCCATGGCCGTGTCGCACCAGGGGCACAGACACATTCTGGATAAGGAAAATTAAGGAAATTGAAATTGTGATTTGTTTGTTCAAAAATCGGGGTTAGACCCATATCCAACTCAATTTGACTCCTGATCAAGAATAGAAAGTTGGATTTCCGATATCACGCATGGATTGTGAGATATATGAAAATTATGATTTTGGGCACTTTTAAGGACATTTTCGGGCACTTTGTGGAGTTGTTTCATCTATCACAGTTGAATTAGCGTCAGAAGGGTATGTTGTCGAGCAACACAATGTAGAATCTTAAGAATGATGGACAGTGCATGGTGGTGACTACACGAGGTGGTACATAGACAATCGACCCACCAATGCTGATAGTTGATGGCAAGGTTCACGGGGAGATTATGGAAAACAAGGATAATGAAGCTGGGGATGATAAGGCCAATGATAGAGTGAGCAAGTGGTACAACCAAGGAAGTTAAAAGCAATACCTAGGCCTCCACCACCTTTCCCTCAGAGGTTCAAGAAGAAGAATGAGGAGGGAAAGTTTCAGAATTTCATCTCCATGCTATAGTAGCTTTCTATCAATCTCCCACTCATTGATGCATTGGAGCAAATGCCCGGTATGCCAAGTTTAAGTAGGATCTTATGACAAAGAAAAGGAATGTGAGCCAAGATCTTGCTCATGATCTTCACCATTGTGGAGCTATTGCTACAAGGTCCTTGGTGCATAAAAAGGAGTATCTAAAACATTCACCATACCTTGCACCATTGAAGTCTTTAACTTTGCAAAGGCATTATGCGACTTAGGAGCCAACATCAACTTAATACCACTTGCAGTGTTCAAGAAGTTGGGCTTGGGAGACCCTACGTCAACTACAATGTGGTTGTTGATGACAGATAGGACTGTGAAGAAGCCTTAGGTATACTCTATGACGTACTAATCTTAGTTGAGAATTTCATATTCCCCGCAGACTTCGTGATACTTGATTCTGAAGTTGACTTTGACGTCCTAATCATCTTGGAAGACCCTTCCTATCTATTGGGCGAGCACTAGTGGACATGGAGTTGGGTTAACTCAAGATTAGATTGAATGATGATGAAGTTGTCTTCAATGTTTGCCAGTCCATGAATAGACCTGATGATCTGAAAGTGGTCTCTGTTATTGAGAGCATTAATGAACTATAATCAGAGGTACGGATTGAGGAAAGACTAGGTGTCGAAGCTCTTGAGGTTATACTGATGAACATAGAGAGTGAGGACATTCCAAACTATGATGAGACTGTGAAGGCACTTAGAGGACATGTTATCACAGGTACCAACTCAAGCTTGGGTTGGATTGAACAATCGAGAGTCACCATCTACTCGACCATCCATTGAGGAGCCACCAATGTTGGAATTGCAGGCTCTTCCAGCCCATCTAAGGTATGTGTTTCTCGGTACTTACAATATTTTTCTTGTTATTGTTGTTGCAGTTCTTTATGAAGAACAGGTGGAAGCATTAGTTTTGTTACTCAAGCGATTCAAAAAGGCTATTGGATGGAAGATTGTAGACATCATTGGCATCTCACCTTACATATGCACTCACAAGATTAAACTAGTCAAGGATTATAAGCCAAGTATTGAACACCAAAGGCATCTTAACCCATCAATGGAAGCGTTTGTGCGCAACAAAATCATTTAGTGGTTGGACATAGGTGTGATATATCCAATTGCTGGTAGTGAATGGGTGAGTCCAGTCCAATGTGTTTCAAAGAATAGAGGGACCACTGTGATCCTATATGCTGGAAATGAGTGGATTCCCGTGAGACCAGTCATGGGTTGGAGGGTTTTCAATGACTATCATAAACTCAATGTATCGATAGAGAAGATGACTTTCACATGTCCCTATGGCACCTTTGCCTTCAAAAGGAAGATATTTGAAATGAGTAATACACTAATGGCATGTCAGAGATGCATGATCTCTATCTTCTCAGACATGGTGAAGGACACTATTGATGTGTTTATGGATGACTTTAGTTTACTTAGAGATTCATTTGAGGATTGCTTAGGGCATTTGCATGATGTGCTTTCAAGATGTGAAGAATGTCATCGTTTGCTGAATTAGGAAAAGTGTCACTTCATGGTAAAAGAAGGCATTGTATTGGGACACCAGATCTCCATCAAAGGTAAAGAGGATGATAGAGTCAAAGTTGAGGTTATTGAGAAGCTTTCTCCATCTATCTCTATTAGAGGTGTGAGAACTTTCTTGGGGCATGAAGGCTGCTACAGATAGTTCATAAAGGACTTCTCAAAGATTGCACATCCTTTGTGCGAGCTACTTGAGAAGGATACTATGTTTGTGTTTGATGATTCATATCTTAAAGCATTTGAGGGGTTGAAGCAGAGGTTGATATTGGCACCTGTGTTGTCAAAATACAACACTTTTGATTCTTAAAGCTTGGAATTTTGTGTGTTCTTAAAGCGATGTTAGTGGGTTTGATGTGTCTTTTTTTATTTGTTTTTCAAGATTACAGGAGTTAACATGATTTTAGGATAAGAGCTACATATGTTGAGTTTTTGAAGAAGAACAAAACACTCTACAGGCCGTGAATACTTACTTCCATGAGCCGTAAAGGGGTTTCATAGTCAAGATCCATGACACGCATGTTTTTCGAAGTTGCATCCACGAACTGTCAGACGAGTTGTAGAATATTGTATGAGTCGCGGATTAAGTTTCATGCCTTGAGGATCAAATTTGGTGGAGTTTCTAGAAAGCTGTCAAAAAAAACCCTATACAGGCCATAAGTTTGAATATGGCCCGTGGAAAGGTCTCATAGAAGTGAAGCTAGTTTTTGAAGAATAAAGAATACAAAACACAGGTACAGGTCGTAGAACTTTGTATATCCCATAACCCAATTGTAAATCCTACCGAATCTAGTTTTCCTATTTTGTTTTGGGCTTGTATTTTACTTATTATAAATAGGTTTTTCTTAGGTATTTTTGACAAGGAGACACACGAGATACTTGAGAAACAACTTTGTGACTTCATACTTTGTGATTTTTACATCAAAAACATTACTTTGTGATTTCTAGTGAACAATTTGGGATTTCTTGTTCTAAACTTTAACAATTGTAAGCACTTAATTATGTTATTCTATATCATGATTCTTTCATTTACAATGATTATGCATAGTTAAATCCACAACTAGGGTTGTGGAAACCATGAAGAACTAACAACACAAAACTGGATAATCTTCTAATTCTTGGAAAGTGTGCATGCATATACTAATTAATTAATTCTCTTTGATTTAATTGCTTTTTAACTGTGGAAAAAGTTAAAACTCGCCTAGTTGTTGCTGACTGGATTACGATAGTAATGAATGAGAAAAGAGATTAATTAACAGGATTCGATGTGATCCATGTCGTTTAATCAACCGAACTAGATCAACGGGAGGTTGTACTGGAATAATAGGTAAGGGTTAGTAATGTCACATTGTGGGGATGGATCAAATCACATAGTGAAATTTACCTCTCGCCTGGATCAAAGGCTTTGGTAAACTAACTTACCGTTCTACATGCTGCACACTGGAAAAGATTACAATTATCTCATAATACCAAGTTAGTATCCTAGTTACTTCTCTCATTGGTTTCACAACACTTGTATTTAGTTTAGGTTTACTTTCTTACAATTACAAAACTCCCCCTTTCGAGAGATAAGTAGGTTAATTCTCTCGACTTGCTTTCAATGATTCCGAGTCTGACCATATTCCCTATAGGTTGGACCCTAACCTTGGTTAGGTTACATATCTTGACAATGACCGCTCAAACCTTCAAAAAGGAGGTGTAGCTCAGGTGACATAATGATTTTGGCACAGTTGCCGAGGAATGCGGCTTAGACTAGTTTAATTTGAGTAACTCAGGAATTAATCCTTATTTCCCTTATTTTGTGTTTTTGTTTATTTCAGCATGTAGGTGTATTGTATGCACAACTATCATAGTCGAGGCAGACCATTGACTTTGTTTGATCCTGAGATCTAGAGACACTGATATCATGACCGAAGCCTAGACATGATACGACTAACGGAGAACCCGAAGGAACTCCAAACAAGTGTCTTAACTTATCATTACACATTATTAGTCGCGGGACAATATAAACAACATAAAAGAGTAAGAGTAAGGGGCAACGGGGCTAAGGGAAAAGCTTGCATAACATCATAATCAAGAGATAAGAGTCAAACTCATATCATAGATACATAACATGTCCAACAAACACCTCTAATACATAGATAAGAGCGGGGGACAAGACAAAGTAACTGGGCTCACCCTCATAGTCAAAATAGACAAATAAGACGAATGTCTCGATACATAATAAGAGCAACATAGACTAAGGTCCCCGAAGTGGAGGACTCACCAACTAGCTTGAGTAGTATCGAACTAGCCATATGGAGGAGGACGAGGATCAACTTGGGCAGTGGTTCCTACATGGTGATATCATATAGGCATAAATGCATTAGTACATTTGAATGTACTAGTATGTAGGATGCAATTGAACAAGAGATAGACTTCATAATCAAAATGCATCACATTAAGCAATAGGCATAGTATAACAATACGACATGTATGATCAATGCATAAGTAAAACATGCTTAAGTAGCTCATGCTAATATAGGATATCATATGTGTAGAATAGACCAAGCTAGATTTCCAAAGTATAACCCTTTGGTAGGTTAGTGATGATGATACCCCATCACTTAGGTGGTGAAGTAATAACCCTTCACTCGATTGGTGATAATGCCGCCCCATCACCTAGGTGGAGAAGTACAAACCCTTCACTCGGCTGGTGATAATACCGCCCCATCACCTAGGTGGAGAAGTACAAACCCTTCCCATGGTTGATGAGTACAAACCCCCATTTCAATTAGTGATAATGCCGCCACATCACCTAGGTGGAGAAGTACGAATCCTTCCCTTGGTTGATGAGTACAAACCCCCATCTCGATTATCCAGGTTCTTAAACCCCCTGGATTAGGCATGGTCTAATACAATATTTTATATAGAGTATATCATGTACATAAGCTCGTTTCATCATCATATAGTGAATCATATCATATCTCATGCTTTGGACCTTCAATTCCTCAATAAACCACATCTGGACATTTTATCAAGCACTAAGAGGGTGTGTGATGCTAGTATAAAATCATGACGTATAGAGATGAAATCATGCAAGAAAATCCATTATAAAAACATAAGTCAACACCTTGAAACACCCTCAAGCAATATACATCAAAATCCCTCATCAAATCTTACAATAGATCCAAGATTTATAGCTCAAAACATAGCAAAACAGTCACAACTTTACAAGCTTTAACATAGTGTGCAGTGAATTTCATAATAATCAAGACCCATTTATAAATCAACTTTAAATCATGTAATTTGAGTAAAAGGAGGCTTTGGTATCATGGGTGAAAGGAACCCATGAAAGAAACCCACATACCTTAGCTTGGAGTTGAACTTGGTGAAGATTGGAGATGAAGAATTGAAGCTTGAAGAAGAACCTTGAAGGAAATCCTTAGCTTGGGATGAGAGTTTGGGAATTGAATTTAGGAGTGAAAATATGACTAAGCGTTGGAGTGAGTATTGGGAAATGTTTATGATGATATATGGGTGAAATTTGGCTAAGTACAGGTAAAAACACGTTTAGAAACACTTAGGCCCAAGACTTAAAATAGTCTCAAAACAATACAGAGGTGAAGGCGACACAAAAACCTCTCTGGAAATCGCACCATGGGATTTTCAAATTTTGATACAATTGTCTTAAAATTGGGGTTAGATCTTTTTCCCCCTTATTTTGACCCCCTGAACAAGAACATGAAGTCAAATTGTTGAAATAGCAAATGAATTTTGAAATATATGGAATTTAAAATTTCAGGCATTCCGAGGCATGTTTTCAGGCACTTTTTGGGGTCGTTTTAGAAGAATAGCCCAGAACAATACGAACACTGCTGCAAAAGAGGCAATGGATGCAACACTGAACCAAAACAATAATAATAATAACCCACCTCCACTTGAGGATTTTAATCCACTATCTCAAGATCTTGATGTCATGGCTCACACATAGAGTCAATATTGGCTTGATCCTATGGCGATGGATGCCAATAGAGCTATTGTGTTACCTCCATTACCTGATGACACAAAGTTTGTGGTTTCGAATCAATCACTTCAAATGCTACAAAATCGCATGTTGTTCGTGGGCGTCATCAGAAGATCCTTATATCTATCTACACAACCTTATCTTTGTCTGCAAGAGTATGATAGGAAGTCAGAATCTTTCTGTGGATGTCATTGGGCTTTGTGTCTTACTATTGTCTCTGACAGGCGATGCAACGCTATGGTTATCCGAGCTCCCACAAAGTTCAATCACCAGCTAGGCAGAAATTCAAAAGGCCTTTTTGGAGATGTTCTCTTCGAGGTCAAAGAAGCTGAAGTTGAAGGACCAGATCAACAACTTCCAGCAATTGTCTGGTGATTTGATCATCACCATGTGGGAGAGGTTCACAAAGTGCCTGAGGAGTGTCACTGACCACAAAATTATGGATCATGCCTTGGTGGAAATCTTCTACCAAGCCTTGGATGAAAATAGACTAGCTGTTGCTGAGACTATCGTGGGAGACTCATTTTTAGATCATCCATTTCTAGTGATTATTGAAAGGTTGGAGAATGTGGTCGAGATAAATTATGCATTGGGGATGAGAGACAAGTCAACAACTAAAAGCTCATTCTTAGTCAGTACTAGTTTGGTGTAGGAAAAGATAAACGAGGATTTAATGTAAGAGTTTGCTCAAATTAGTACTAATATAGAGTTGTTAATGGAGCAGAGCCAAGAACGTGAGAATGTAGTAGCTCCTCAGCCTTTACAAGCACCTATGTATGAGGATCCTCACTATAAGGAGGACACTTGCTCTGTCACTAATCAGATGATGGATTTTTAGACCAATGCCCATGGGACCAATCAGGACCATTAGTGCTAAGGTCAAGGAAACCAAGGTTGGAACTTTATAGGGATGGAGGTTTCAGAGACAATAATCGAGGAAGCTACAACAATAAGAACAGGGGCCAAGACAGAGATGTTGATTGGGGACGAAGAGATTGTTATAGAGATGGTCTATATGTGTCACCAAATAATTGAGACTCTGGTGCTGATAGCTCTCGAATGGTGGAGATGTTTGACCGACTACTAAAGAATGTCGACACTAAGATGAGACCTTGAAGGGGATGAAAGTTGACATCTCCAACATTTATTAGAAAATGAGTCTTATTTTGTTGCTATCAAGCAGCTGGTGCAATAGTTCGATCAAATGTCGACTCAATTGAACCAACATTAGAAAGGTTCATTGCCCAGCAACATAGTTCAGAATCCAAAGAATAAGGGCCAGTGTATGCTAGTGACTACACGTGATGGCAAACAGACTATTGACCCTCCGAAGCCAATTGATGATTATGATCTTCGGAGAGATGATTGAGAGCAAATATGCAGAGATCGGAGATGCTCGTGTCAAGAATTGGGTGAGTGATGTAGCAACGATGCAACAGAAGTTGAAACCCATCACTAAACCTCCCCCACCTTTCCCTCAAAGACTCAAAAAGAAAGAGGATGAAGGTAAATTCCAACAGTTCATCTCCATGCTAAAGCAACTCTCCATCAACATCCCTCTTAACGAGGCATTGGAGAAAATGCCTGGGTATGTAAAGTCCATGAAAGACTTAGCCATAAAGAAGTGAACCATGAGCCAAGAGCTCTCTCAAGAGCTCTAGCATTGTAGTGTGATAGTAACAAGGTCCTTAGTGTAGAAGTGAGAAGATCCCAGAGCATTCACCATACCCTGCACCATTGGTGATGTTGAATTCACAAAGGCATTATGTGATATAGGCACCAACAACAATCTAATTTCTCCTGTGGTGGTCAAGAAGCTAGGCTCGGGAGCACCTTACTCCAACAAATATGCAATTGTTAATGGCTGAATAGACGATGAAGAAGCCTATAGGGATATTATATGACGTCCTTGTAAAAGTGGAAAAATTCATCTTCTACATACTTTGTGATCCTTGATTGCAAAGTCGACTTTGAAGTCCCAATCATTTTGGGAAGGCCCTTCCAAGCCATGTGATAAGTACTAGTGGATATGGAATCAGGCCAACTTTAGTTTTGATTAAATGATAAAGAAGTCATCTTCAATGACTATCAGCCAATGAATAATCTCAATGACTTGAAGATGGATGTTTGGGCCCTTGGTGAAGTTTGAGTAACCAAGTGGTCCAACTCGTGCTGGGACAATACATCAGGAGCTGCTTTGGAGGCAACCAAAGGTGGAGATTGGCCCTTAGGCACCCAAATATATTCCTTTTGACCCCTATGCTTTAGTGTTATTAGATTTTGTGCATTGAGGACAATGCAAACTTTTTTCGATGGGGTGTGGGTAGTTATAAGCCTCAGTGAATTCTGAGTAACTATGGCCTAAAACTATCCCAAATTTTGGGTCCAAGGGTTTTTCTGTTTGTGTTCTTTCCCTAAGGACATTAGTTTCCGTTGAATTGACATGTTTAGGATGTGTAAGCAAGTTGTGCTAAAGTCCATGGCATATGTTAGTGTTTGTTAAAATGATACCGATCCAACTTTTTGCTAGGTAGTCTTGATAACAACCATGTGATATTGATGACTGACAATGCTTATTCTAGTAAGTGAGGTTTATTTTGATGAAAAGTAGGATCTGAGAGTCTATGTTAATAGTGTAATCAGTGTCATGTGTGTGTGAGCTTTCTTTACTTAATGTTTATATTGTGTTTCAATTCAGAACTTCCCTTAGTTGGTTAGGAAAGGATCTTAGATGATTGTTCATATTAGTCTACTTAGCCTAAATGACCAAGCAAAGGCTTGATGTATCCCTTGATCGCAATGTTTGAGCTTTGCATGTACCCTTTTCTTTGTAAAAACCTAAGTAACTGAGCCTTGCTAAATGTGAAACCCTGAATTTGGCACCGGTCCTTCCTTGAATATTGTGCAGCTTGACTGACGGAAAAAGCTTAAGTTGAGGGTAGCTACCAAAAGTGTCCTTGGTTCATAGGTTGGATATTGTGCACCTTAACGCAAGTCAAAACCCGAACTTGAGGATTAATAGTGTAAGGAAAATCACACTACATTGGGTGGAAGCTAGTGATACATGTGAAGGGGGAATATGCTAACGGTGCAAGAAAAATATGTAGATGCCTAAAGAATGAGCTAAAAAGAACAAGAATGTGAAAATAAAAGGATGCGCTAAAAATATGAGCAAGGCACCGAGAAAAGCTTGGAATAGGAGAAGGGGAGAATGAGTTGAAAAATGACAGTGCTGGTAGGGCAAAAGTGTAAAATAATGCAATGTCAAGAAGGGCCATTAGTCACTATGTTCTTAAACCATCATACCAAAGCCATGTAAGCCTATATTACAAGACAAGAAAGTCCTAAAGTGATCCTAGTCCAAGTAGCTAAAGGTCATTGTTATGAGCATAGAGGCAAGCATATGGTATTGAGCATGGTGTTTGAATATCTATTGTGAGTATGAGTGGTTTTGTTTAATCCTAAGTATCAAATATGAAAATACTATCATGAGTGGGATGTCAGACTTCTTTTTGTGAGGGAACTTGCATTACACTGTTGACTCTAGGCTATTTCAATAATTGTTGCTTATATGTGGTTACTTTGCTTGTTATAGTTGCACTATCACATGTGTTGATATGCACTGATGAGTTATTATGGGTATCTGTGCTTGATTTAGAGATGATGTATGCCATTAGATTAAGGTTTGTGTGTTACTAGACTACTTATTTAGATTGAGTCTATCACTTGAGGACGAACAATATTTTTAAGTTGAGGGTATTGATGTGCTATCAAAATATAACACTTTGATGTTTAAAACTTGGAACTTTATGTTTTCTCAAAGCAATGTTAGTGGATTTGATATGTTTTTATGTTTGTTTTTCAGGATTGCAAAATTTGGCATAATTTTGGGCAAAGTGCTACAGATACTGAGTTGTTTATAAAGAACGA
>JAABOM020057838.1:0-14642 GCA_011800125.2 Solanum clarkiae
GGGGTGGGGGGGGGGGGGTTCAAATGATGGATTCTCACCCAGTTTACCTTGGCAAAGCAGACTCCTCTTAGTTTGATGTAGAGTGAACATCGGGATTCTATGTAATAGTCCGCATGGTCTTATGAATATCGGTTATGTTCTTATTTCCATGTATGTATATTAAGGTTATAATGCTTCTTCTCATGATTTTTAAATGGCATGCTCATGCATATTGTGTCCTTATCTTTGGTCTATAATTATATATATTAATACTAATGTGATGCCCTTTGATTCATGGAACACCTACATATTTAGTACAATTTATGTACTAATGCATACATTTTGCCTACATGACCTAACCATGTAGGGGAGGACGATGAGGAGTATATTCCATATTGAGGCTAGCATACAAATCCTTAAGCTTGAAGATTTGTTGGTGATTTCCCATGTTTCGGAAACAAGCCCTACATTGTTTCTTTTTACATTTTGACTTTAGCATTACCTATTTTGATGTATATATTAAGGGTGATCTAGTAAGCTATGTGCTAGTCCCTGCTAAGATCTATGATGTAGAGACATGATTTGGACTATGGATTAATGTATACTTCCCTATGGGAGCTATGATGATTTATTGTTATATACTTCTGCCTTCTTATTCTCTTGTGTATGCTTGTTTTACATTATGAATGCGATTGATATGAACATGAGGCTTGAATGGGATGCCTTTGGGTGTCCAATTCTCCATGTCCCGGCTAGGTCCAGGTCTGGTTCGTGACAAAAGTGGTATTAGAGCACAAGGTTTGAAAGCATCTCATGTAGTCCAATATGCCGCATCGAGTAGCGTCTTAGTCATTGGTGTGAAGCGGGCCACATCCATGAATAGGAGGCTATGAGGCATTTTAGGAAAAAAGCTTCGCTTCTTTTGAACTCTATGTCGTGCCTTTGAAGCTTCCGTATCCTAATGTTTGTCCCTTGATGTTTTCAGAAATGGCTCTATGACCTACACCACTGCCAAGGGAAAATGATGCTGATGTGGACCAAACACCTCAAGCTCCCCAAGTCCCTCAAGCGGACCAAGTGTCCAATGATGAGTTTAGAGTCACAATCACTATATTAGCTCAAGTTATTTCTTTGCTAAAGACTCCTACCCTGGCCTCAAGAATAAGAGATTTTGCTAGAATGAATCCCCAGGAGTTTCATGGTTCAAAGGTTGATGAGGACCCTTAAGAGTTCACTGATGAAGTGTACAAGGTGGTGAAAACTATGGGGTTTTCTTCTGAAGAAAAGGTCAAACTAGCGGCTTATCATCTTAAGGGAATGGCCCAAGTTTGGTTCACTCAATGGAACTCCAAGAAAGTTGAAGAAAGTGCCATTGGTTGGGAGATATTTAAGGCCACTTTCTTGATATTTTCTTCCCTCTTGATAAGGGAAGCTAAGGTGATGGAATTCATGAACTTAAGGCAAGGAAGGATGGTGTGAGGGAGTATGCCCTCAAGTTCACCAAGTTGTCCAAATTTTCTCCTTCTTTGGTGGCTGACTCTAGGGCCCATAGAACAAGTTCACTTTGGGTGTGTTCAATTTGGTGAAGATTGAATGTAAGGCTGCCATGCTCATTAAGCAGATGGATATTCTAGACTCATGACATATGCAGAACATGTCGCGCCCCATGCCACAGGCCTAGATGCGACACGAAAAATGAGAACCCAAAGGTATCCCTAATAAACCTCTTAAGCATGCATAGCACATCCTTTGTTTCACAAAAGCATAAAAGAGAAATAAACATGTAGAACATAATTTCTAAGGGAAACAAGGCTTTGGACTCACTCTGTGGGGATGTTACAGGGGAGAGGATGGGCATGAATTACATAGAAAATAATTTCTAAGGGGCATATAAGTATTACTCATGCTATGGGGGAATTTAGGGACTTGGGACTTCCACCTTATTACCATCATCAAGCAGTTACTGAAACGACCCCAAAAAGTGCCCAAAAATGTGCCTCAGAAGTGCCCGAAATCATAATTTTCATATATATCAAAATCCATGCGTGATTTCAAAAATCTGACTTTGTATTCTTGATCAGGGGGAAAAATTGAGTGGGAGATGAGTCTAACCTAGATTTTAGAGTGACCGTATCAAAAACAAATTTTCAAAGTTGCAAATTCAAGTGAGCCGTGTCGCGCTAGGGCGCACCTCAGTGTTATTTTTTCCCAGTTATTTTAGCTTGATCCGAGGCTTTTGGGTCTTGGTCCTAAGTCTTCCCATATGTGAAAATATCTATACTTAGCCATATTTCAATGCCATATCATACAAGACATTCCCCAATACTCTCTCAAATACTTAGATAAATATTTCACTAAAAATTCCAGTGCCAAATCTCCTTTTGAATCTTAAGGAATTCATTCATGCTTCAAGTTCTCAATCCAATCTTCATCAAGGAATTCTCCAAAGCTAAGGTATGTGGGTTTCAACCATTGGATCCTTTGAGCTGTGGTGCCCAAGCTCCCTTTTTACATAAATTTCATGTTTCTAAGTTGATTTACTTATGGGTTCTTACTTACTATGAGTTTGACTATGAACTATGTTAGGGTTTAGTGTGACTATTTAAGCATTTTTTGAGCTATGAATCTTTGATCTATCTTGAGATTTGATGAAGAGTTTTGATTATATTGCATGAGGGTACTACCAAGTTTTTGTGGGTGGTTTTACATTGAAATTACTTGCATGATTTCACTCTTGAATTGCATGATTTTATGCTAGCATTACACACCTGCCAAGTGTTTGATAAAATGTCTGGTTAATGCGTCTTGAGTTGTTGAAGGCCTATTTCATGGTATATGAGTTAAGTGACTTTATGATGATGAAAGAGTTGTGTATATGTGTTGATTTCATGAATGGTATCTATAGTATTGCAAGTTGATCAATTGCCTCGTTCGACGGGTAGTAGGCCCAAACTACCATGTGAGGGGGGTATACTATAACACCCTATAACTCTATGCTCTTATGTATCCGTGTTTCAAGTATCTTTTGGTTAGATTTTGGGTGTATTAGGTTCATGGGAGTCTCCTAGTACATAAACGAGTTCAAGACTTCCCTAAGAGTTAAGTTTTGGGTGATGGTCCATGCAAAGGTCAAATTTAAACTAGCATAACTTTTATCACATTTGGAACTAGGTGGACCACAATATGTCAAATGAAATCACTTTGAGTTAGCTTCGCAACGCACTTGGTTTCATCTTATTTCGAGTTCGGGAGAAAGAGTTATGACCCTTTTCGTGAGACCCTCCCATGCAGTGAACTCACACGGGTAGCTTGACGGCTAGTGTGCCCTTTGACGGGCCGTTTGGGGCAGTTGGGATTGGAAAGGGCCATTTTTAGTACCAAGGAAGGTGGCACGGACCATGTGGCCTACCACTGACCGTGGGGATGGCCACAAGGTGTGCCAAAGCAAGCTTGTTGGACTTGGGGAAAAATGTTTGTAAGGTTGGTACCACAGGCACTGTTGACGGGCCATGTGGAGTGGGACGGCCCGTGGCACCTGGAAGTGTAGAGGCCTACAACTGTTTGTCTAAGTGAGGTGGGACAGACCAGTAAACGGTCCGTGTAACCCCATATGGTCCCTGAAAGCGACCGTCAAAGTGACATAGACTCTAACTTTTTCTCAAGTGTTCCAATTCCATTTTTTCTGTCTAAGTCTTGTCTCACGGGCACTCCCCATGACCCGTGGAGTGCCACACGGTCAGTCAAGTCTCCAGTGAGATGATACTTTGCCAGTTTTTCCATCCGTTCACTTATGACGTCTTCATAAATTTTAATTACTCTAATGCACTTTTTAGACTTCCAATGCTATCCTAATCTTCCTAAAAGATCTAAATACTATCCCAAAGGATAAAACTCATTACTCTCATCTCAAATACACTGTTAGTTCTCTCAAAATCATTCATCAAGCCCCAATTCAATTTCAAGGAAACCCAAGAACAAGATTGGATTCAAAGATCATTTCAAGCCTCCATTCTTCCCAATCTTAATTCCAAGAAACTCTAGACCTAAGGTATGTGGTGTTGAACCATTGGGTCCTTCCACCCATGGTGCCTAAACCCCCATTTTCTTACTAATTCATGATTTAAAGTTGATTTTACATGTGGATCTTGTATATTGAGAAATTTACTGCATAATGAATTTAGTTCATGAAAGTATAGCTGTTTTAGCATGTTTTGAGCTTCACTCTTGGATCTAATGTTGGATTTGATGAGGGGTTTTGATGTGAATATCTTGGGGGTGTTGCAAGGTATTGATTGATTGTTTTGTCACTGATTTTATTGCATGATTTGATCTCTAAATTGCATGATCTTTTATCCCCATTACCCCCTCAAGTGTTTGATAAAATGTCCGGATGTGGTTTCTTGAGTAGTTGAGGTCTAAAGCACAAGATATGATATAAATGATGTTATGATGATAAAATGAGCTTATGTATATGATTATTCCCATATAAAGTGTTGTACTAGAGTATATGATGAATCCAATATAAGGTGTTGCATTAGACCATACCCGATTCGGGGGGACAAGAGCTCGGTAACCATGTTGGGGGTTTATACTCATCAACCATGCGAGGGGTTTATACTTCATCACCGTGTTGGTAAGGTGTGATTACCATCAACCATGTGAGGGGTTTATACCACACAACCACCAAGGGGTTTATACCTTGAACAACTAGCTTGGTCTCTTCTTCACATATGATATCCTATATAAGCATGAGTTACTTAAGCATGTTTTACTTAAGCATTGATCATACATGGCATATTGTATATCATGTCTATTGCTTAATATCGTGCATTTTGATTATGATGTCTACTTCTTATTGTATTACATCCCGCATACTTAGTATATTCAAACGTACTAATGCATACTCTTGCCTACATGATATCACCATGTAGGAATCGGTGCTCAATTGGATCATCCTCCTCCTCCACATGGCTAATCGGTACTATTCCAAGCTTGTCGATGAGTCCTCCAATTCGGGGACCTTAGTCTATGTTACTATTATCTATGTATTGAGACACCATCTTATGTTTTATTGACTATGAGGGTGAGCCCGGTAGCTTTGTCTTGGCCCTCGCCCTATCTATGTATTTAGAGGTGTTTGTTGGATGAGTTGTGCATTTATGATATGAGCTATGACTCCTTGTCTTTGATATTGATGTTTTGACAAGCTATCCCTTATCCCCTTACTCCTTTTTGCTTACTTTATGCCTTTAATATGCTTATATGACCAAGGATGTGTAATGAGAATTTAAGAGGCTTGCTTGGGGTTCCTTTAGGTTCCCATTCACCGCGTCATGTCTATGCCCTAGGCTTGGGTCGTGATATATATACCTCAATCTCCTATATCGGGGAGGGGGGTGATAGGCCCGTGCAACCATGTTGGGGGATTTAACCTCAATCACCTCGCTCGGGGGGTAGTAGGCTCATTCTACCATATTGGGGGTATATACCTCAATCGGCTCGCCAAGGAGGTGGTAGGCCTTGGTTACTAATGATGGTTTCTTCCTATACATGCAAAATATTCTATATAAGCATGTTTTACTATAAGCATCATTCATATATATCATATTGCTATATGCTCATTTATTCCCTATCCATGCATTTCGATTATGTTGCCTATCTCTTGTTGCATTGCATCTTACATATTTAGTACATTCAAACATACTAACACATACTCTATGCCTACATGATGTTACCATGTAGGAACTGGAGCTCTACTTAATCATCCTTCTCCTCCACGTGGCTAGTTTGATTTCTCTCAAAGCAAGTTGGCGAGTCCTCAATTTTAGGGACAATGTCTTTGATCCTATGCTATGTCTAAAGACTCTCTTTGTTTTGATGCAATCTAATGACTATGAGGGTGAGCCCGAAAAGTTATCTTGGACCCAACTCAATTCTATGTATTAGAGGTGTTGTTGGACAATTTATATATTGATGCCATGAGCTTTTACTCTTTTGGTATTTATATTATGAAAGTCTTCCCTTAGTCCCTTTGCCCTTATTTCTATTATTTTATTGTTGTTTAGTTTCTTCCGCGACCAAGGATGTGTAATGACATATGAAGAGGCTTGCTTGGGGTTCCTTCGGGTTCCCCATTCGCTGTGTCTAGGCTTGGTTCATGACAAACTTGGTATTAGAGCACTAGATTGTTAATAGTCCTCGACATCCAACATACCACATTGACTAGAGTCTTATTCATGGTTGTGTTGTGCACCACAACTATGAGTAAGAGGCAATGAGAAGTTTTGGGAAACGTTTCCCTTCTTCATGATCTATATCATGCTATAGAAGTTAGGTAAGGGTTCCTCTCTAACGAATGATTTCTTACATTTTCAGATCATGCCTAACACAAGTGGAAGAAGAGCCTGCAAACTCGAGGAACAACTAGCTCATGGAAAGCTCTGGGATGCTCTCATCTTGCTAGCTTAAGCCATAGTTAATCTTGTCAATCAAGGGGCCGAAGCCCCTCTTGCTCCCACTCCAGCGTCTCAAGTGAGGGAATTTATTCAGGACGAACCCATCGAAGTTTTATGGGTCTAAAGTGGATAAGGACCCTCAAGAATTTATTGATGAGGTGTACAAAGTGTTGGCTATTATGGGTGTGAGATCGAAAGAGAGGGCGGAGTTGGCGGCTTACCAACTCAAGGGGGTAGCTCAAATTTGGTATACTCAATGGAAGGAGGAGAAGGGGGTCAATAATGTGATTCTGTGGGAGGAGTTTAAGGCGGCATTCCTCAAACGATTCTTCCCTCTTGCGCTTAGGGAGGCCAAAATGATGGAGTTCATGAATTTGAAGCAAGGATCTATGAGTGTGAGGGAGTATGCCCTTAAGTTGAACCGACTCTCTAAATATGCTTTACACTTGGTTGCCGACCTAAGATCTAGAATGAATAAGTTTGTGATAGGTGTTTTTGATTTAGTGAATGAGGAGTGTCATGCCACTATGTTAATTAGTGATATGGATTTGTCCCTCCTTATGACTTATGCCGAACAATTGGATGGGGAAAAGTTGAGAAAGAGGAGGGGGTAATGAGGCCAAGAAGGCCCATTTTGATGGGAGGTTCCAAAGTCCCAAGGGTGGCCGGTTTCATCAAGGCCAAGGGTCTTCTCATGCTCCTAATGGAAGGTTTGTCAATGACTACCTAAGGGCCCAAGGTGATGGTGGTGTGGTGCCTAATGCTATGTGTCCAAAATGTGGTAAGGGTCATAGTGGCCCATGCTTGAAGTAACTTGTGCTTGTTATAGTTGTAGGAAAGTGTGGCATAAGGCATTAGATTGTCCACGTAATCGTAACAAGGGTAAAGATGTTCATCCATAAGGATGGGGTGCTAATGCGGTTCCTTTGGGGAGAGGAGATCAACAAGGTGGTGCCTCAAGGCACAATCAGTTCTTTACACTCCAAGGGAGACAAACGGTTGATGAGGTAGCCAATATCATCATCGGTATGTTAAAAGTCATTGATTTTGATGTGTATGCATTGATAGATCCGGGTGCCACTCTTTCTTTTGTTACTCCTTTTGTTGCCAAAAGGTTTCAAGTTGAACTCGAGTTGTTGTGTGAGTCTTATGAGGTGTCTACTCCCATTGGTGTATCTATTGTTGCTAGAAAGGTCTATAGAGATTGTCCAATTCATATTTTGCATAAACTTTTGCCTTGTAATCTTGTTGCGTTGGATATGGTGGATTTTGATGTCATTCTTGGGATGAATTAGTTGCATGCTTATTATTCCTCTATTGATTATAGAACCCATAGGGTCAAATTCCAATTCTAAAATGAACCCATTCTTGAGTGGGAGAGTCATGATATGGTGGTCAAGGGTTGGTTTATCTCTTGCATTAAAGCCCAAAAGTTGATCTCTAAGGGGTGTCTCCATCATCTTGTGAGGATTAGGGATGTTGAGTCTAAAGTTCTCCCTATAGAGTCAGTTTCGGTGGTAAATGAGTTTCTTGATCTTTCCTAATGACTTTCTCGGTGTTCCTCCCAAAAGGAGAATTAGATTTTGGCATAGACCTCCTCCCCGATACTTTACCCATTTCTGTCCGTCCTTACTGTATGGCCCCGGTGGAGTTAAAGAAATTGAAGGAGCAATTGAGGGACTTATTGGAGAAGGGTTTCATTAGGCCTAACCAATCACCTTGGGGTGCACTGGTGTTGTTTGTGAAGAAGAAGGATGGGTCTCCTAGAATGTACATTGACTACCAGCAACTTAATAGGTTCACCGTAAGGAATAAGTACCCTCTCCCAAGGATTGATCATTTGTTTGACCAACTTCAAGGGGTTAGTCACTTTTTGAAGATCGATCTTCAGTATGAGTATGATTAAGTGAAGGTGAGAGAGTGTGACATTCCTAAAACGACCTTCCATACTAGGTATAAGCATTATGAATTTGTAGTTATGTCTTTTGGGCTGACTAATGCACCATCCATCTTCATGGATATTATGAATAAGGTCTTTAAACCCTACCTTGATTTGTTTGTTATGGTTTTCATCGACGAAATATTGATCTACTTTCATAGTAAGGAGGATCATGTGGGTAATCTGAGGGTAGTGCTACAAAAATTGAGAGAAGAGAAGTTGTATTTTAAGTATGAGAAGTGTTAACTTTTATTGAAAGAGGTTGCCTTTTTATGTCATATGGTGTCGGGGGATGGTATTAAGGTAGATCCTAAAAAGACAAAAGTGATTAGAAATTGGCCTAGGCCTTTGACCCTGTCGGAGATTAGAAGCTTCTTGGGCTTAGCGGATTACTATCAGAGGTTTGTGAATGGATTCTCTTCTATTGCTTCTCCCATGACTATGTTGACTCAAAGTAAGGCAAAATTTGTGTAGACTGATGAGTGTGAAAAGTTTTTCCAGACCTTGAAGGATAAGCTTGTCTCTGCTCCTATCTTGTCTCTACCAAAAGAGTTGGAAGGAATTGTTGTGTATTGTGATGCCTCTCGAATTGATTAGGGTTGTGTTTTAATGCAAAATGCTAAGGTGATGGCCTATGCTTCTAGACAACTCAAAGTGCATGAAAAGAATTATCCTACTCATGATCTTAAATTGACCGCCGTAGTATTTGCTTTGAAATTTGGCATCATTATTTTTATGGTGTGCATGTTTATGTGTTTACTGTTCATAAGAGTCTCCAATATGTGTTCGCTTAAAAAGAGTCAACTTGAGACAATGAAGGTGGTTAGAGCTTCTTAAGGATTATGATATGAGTGTGCATTATCATTCTGGTGAGTCTAATGTTGTGGCCGATGCTTTGAGTAGGGTGTCTATGGGTAGCCTAGCTCATGTTGATGATGGGGGCCAAGAGGTGGCTAGGGAGGTTCATCGGTTGGCTAGATTGGGGGTTAGGTTGGAAGAGGTTGGTAATGGTAGTATTGTGGTTGTTGATGGTTCAAAATCTTCCTTGGTTGATGAGGTAAAAGCAAAGCAAGATCTTGGCCCCTCCTTGTTAGAATTGAAGGCCTTGGTGAGAGAGGGAAAGGTGAAGGTTTTCTCCCAAGGGGGAGATGGTGCCCTTAGATATCAAGGTAGGTTGTGTGTGCCTTGTATGGATGACTTTGAGGAAGAGGATTCTTGATAAGGCTCATAATTCTTCTTATTCTATTCACCCCGGTTCTACCAAGATGTATAGAGATTTAAGGGATGTGTTTTGGTGGGGAGGTATGAAGAAAGACATTGCCAAAATTTTTATCTAGTTGTCATAGTTACCAACAAGTGAAATCCAAACACCAAAGGCTGGGTGGCCTAACCCAAGACAAAGAGATTCCTACTTGGAAGTGGGAGGAAATTAATATGGATTTTGTGGTTGTGTTGCCTAAGACTAGAAAGTTTTTTATTCTATTTTGGTTGTGGTTGATAGAATGACAAAGTCGGCTTATTTCCTACTGGTTAAGACTACTCATGGGGCCGAAGACTATGCTAAATTGTACATTCATGAGTTGGTTACATTGCCTGGGGTGCCCTTATCCATCATATCGGATCTTTTCACCCTCAAACAGATGGCCAAGCTGAAGAACTATCCGAACTCTCAAGGATATGCTTAGAGCTTGTATTTTGGAGCTTAAGGGTAGTTTGGATGATCAACTTCTATTGATTGAGCTTGCTTATAAAAATAGCTATCATTCTAGCATTTGTATGGCTCCTTTTGAGGCTCTCTATGATAGGTGTTGTAGGTCACTAGTTAGGTGGTTTAAAGTGGGAGAAATGACATTGTTGGGTCCAAATTTGGTCATGAAGGCTATGAAGAAGGTAAGGTTGATTAGGGAAAGGTTGAAAACAGCCCAAAGTCATCAAAAGTCCCATGCTGATGTGAGGAAATGGGAGCTCATATTTAAAGTTGGTGATTGGGTCTATTTGAAGGTCTCACCCGTGAAAGGTGTCGTTCGATTTGGTAAAAAGGGTAAATTGAGTCCAAGATATGTGGATCTTTATAAGGTGTTGAGGAATATTGGTAAGGTGGCCTATGATATGGACTTCCCTAGTGAAATGGACTTGGTTCATCCGGTCTTTCATGTATCCATGTTGAGGAAATGTGTGGGTGATCCGAATGCTATTATGCCATTGGATGTTGTGGGTATTGTTAAAGACAACTTGACTTATGAAGAAGTTCTAGTAGAGATCTTGGATAGACAAGTAAAGAGGTTGAGAACAAGGATGTGGCTTCCGTTAAGGTCCTTTGGAGGAATCAACCAGTCGAAAGTGCGACATGGGAAGCTGTGGTGGATATGCAAAAGCGATATCCGTCTATCTCTTCCATTCTAGTCAATCCTAGGGTACTAATTCTAAGTCTTTTATGTGATTTCATATCTCATGTATCATCCCTTTATGTCATTGCATGCATTCATGTTTATGTTGACAAGTTCATGGTGATTTTGACACTTATGTTGAGATTTTTAAAATGATGTTTGAGTTTATTATTGCATTCTTGTTGGGGCTGATTTCTTCATGATTACTCATCTTATGTACGTTTCTTTGACATTCAGGGACGAATGTTCCCAAGGGGGAGATATTGAAATGACCCCAAAAAAGTGCCTGAAAAAGTGCCTGGGAAGTGCCTGAAATCATAATTTCTATATATCCTAAAATCCATGTGTGTTTTGAAAATTCAACTTCATATTCTTGATCGAAGGAAAAATTGAGTAGAAAATGGGTCTAACCCCAATTATAGAGTGACCGTATCAAAAAAAATTTTCAAGGTTGCAAATTCCAATGAGCAGTGCACCCCCTAGCACGACATGGCTGGGGCACTCCTCAGTGTTATTTTTCCCAGTTATTTTATCTCGGTCAAAGGCTTTTGGGTCTTGGGCCTAAGTCTTCTCATACATGAAAATACCTATAATTAGCCATATTTCAACACCATATCATATAAGATATTCCCCAATACTCTCTCAAACACTTAGATGAATATTTCACTCAAACTTTAAGTGCCAAATCTCCTTTCAGATCTTAAGGAAGAAACGCTCAAAACAAATGCCCAAAAATGTGCCTCTGAAGTGCCAGAATTGTAATTTCCATATATCTCAAAATTCGTGCATGATATCAAAAATCTAACTCATATTTTTGTTTAGGGTGAAAAATTGAGTTGGAAATGGGTCTAACCCCTATTTAAGAGCAACCATAGCAAAATTTGAAAATCACAAAATGTGATTTCCAGTGAGCTATCACTCCAGGGGAGCAGAGAGGGTATGATTTCGTCCAGTTTTTGTGTTCTGGTTCAAAGGTTTTGTGTCTTGGGCCTAAACCTTCCCATATGTGAAAATACCTATACTTAGCCATATTTTACCTTCATATCATCCAAGACATTTCCCAATACTCTCTCAAACCATTAGACTAATATTTCTCTCAAAATTAAAGTGCCTAAATCTCTTCCGAAACTTAAGGAATTTATCCATGCTTCATGTCTCCATTCAAATCTTCATCAAGAAATTCTCCAAAGCTAAGGTATGTGGGTTTCATTCATGGGTCTCTTTCACCCATAAAGCCCAAGATTTCTTTTTACCTAAATTACATAATTTCAAGTTGATTTACTTATGGGTCTTACTTATAATGAATTAGACTATAAACTATGTTAGGGTTTCATAGAATTGTGACTAATGTTTTGAGCTATGAATCTAAGATCTATTGTGGGATTTGATGAAGGGTTTTGATGTATATTGCTTGAGGTGTTACCAAGTATTGATGGATGGTTTTACATTGAATTTTCTTGCATGATTTCATCCTTAAATTTCATGATTTTACACCAACACTACACACCCGCCAAGTGTTTGATAAAATATTCGGTTATAATTTCTTGAGGAATCGAAGACCCAATGCATATCTTATGAGTTGAATGACTTTATGATGATGAAAGGAATATATGTATATGATATTCTCCTATATCGTGTTGGAAATTGAACATGCCCCACTTGGGGGGTTGTGAGCCCGGGTAACCATGTTGAGGGGTTTGTACCTTAATAACCATATCGAGGGGTTTGTACCTTGATAACCAGGTTGAGGAGTTGGTACCTCAATCACCATGGGTGGTAGGGTGAGACAATCTACCAACCAATTGAGGGGTTGGTACCTCAATCACCATGGGTGGTAGGGTGAGACAATCTACCAACCAATTGAGGGGTTGATACCTGAATAGACTATAGATTCTCTAGTGATGGTCTCTTCTTGCACATGTATTATCTTCTATGTAAGCATGATTTACTTCAAGCATCTTCCATGCATGCCATATCATTATATGCTACTCATTGCCTATGCCTATGCATTTCGTTTAGGTTTCTTATCTTTTGTTGCATTGCATCCTACATACTTAGTACATTCAAACGTACTGACGCATACTCTATGTCTACATGATGTCACCATATAGGAACCAGAGCCCCACTTTAGCATCTTCCTCTATGTGGCTAGTACTATTTCTCTCAAGCTAGTTGGTGAGTCCTCCATTTCGGGGACAATAGTTTCTTTTATGTATGTATTGACTATGAGAGTTAGCCCGGTTGCTTGTCTTGGTCCACGCTCGTATCTTAGTTCTAGAGGTATTGTTGGACATGTTATGTATAGAGTCTTCACTCTCTTATTTTGATGTTTATGTTATGAAAGTTTCCCTTTAGCCCCTTTGTCCTTATTCCTAATATAAGTATGTTGTTTAATTGCTTCCCCGGTCAATGATGTGCGATGATATGTTAAGAGACTTTTTTTGGGTCCCTTTCGGGTTTCTCCATTCACTGTGTCATGTTTAGGCCCTAGGTTTGGGTCGTGACAAACTTGGTATCAGAGCACTAGGTTGTTAATGGTCGTCAACTTCCAATACACTATGCCGACTAGAGTCCTATTCATGGTTGTGTTGTGCACCACAATTATGAGTAGGAGGCTATGAGACGTTTTAGGAAATGTTTCCCTTCTTCTTAATCTATGTCGTGCTATAGAAGTTATGTGAGTTTCCCCTCTAATGATGTTCTTTGTCTTGTTTAAATCATGCCTAACACAAGAGGAAGGAGAGCCTATACTCTTGAGGAACAATTGGCTCATAGTGAGCTCCGAGATGCTCTCACTTTGCTAGCTCAAGCTTTGGCCAACCAAGTCAATCAATGGGCCCAAGTCCCTCATGCTCTTATCCCAGGATCTAGGGTGAGAGACTTCATGAGGATGAACCCACTAGAATTCTATGGTTCTAAGGTAGATGAGGACCCTCAAGAGCTCATTGATGAGGTCTACAAGGTATTGGCTATCATGGATGTTAGATTAGAAGAGAAAGCGGAGTTAGAGGCCTACCAACTTAAAGGGGTAGCATAAATATGATTTGATCAATGGAAGGAGGAGAAGGGAATCAATAATGTGGTGCTTTCAGAGGAGTTCAAGATGGATTTTCTTAATCGGTTCTTCTCTCTTGAGCTTAGGAGTCCAAGATGGTGGAGTTTATGAATTTAAAACAAGGGTCTATGAGTGTGAGGGTATATTCCCTCAGGTTCATTCAACTCTCTAAATATGCTCTCCACTTGGTTATCGACCCAAGGTCTAGAATGAACAAGTTAGTGATGGGTGTACCCGATTTGGAGTGAGGAATGCCGGTATGCTATGTTGATTAGTGACATGGATTTGTCCCATTTGATGACCTAAGCCGAATAAATGGAGGAGGAAAAGTTGAGGAAGAGGAGGAGCAATGAGGCCAAGAGGGCCCGTTTTGAGGGAACCTTCCAAAGTTGAAAGGGTGGCCAGTTCTATCAAGGCCAAGGGTCTTCTCATGCTTCTAATAGGAGATTTTCCAATGACTTCCCAAGGGCCCAAGGTGTTGGTTGTTTGGTTCCTAATATTGTGTGTTCAAAATGTGGCAACGATCATGGGGGCCTATGTTTGAAAGATACTAATGCATGTTATGGATGTTGGGAAGTGGTTCACAAAAAGGTTAATTGCCTTTGTAACCGCAACAAAGGTAAGGAGGTTCGTCCACAAGGTGCAAATGCGGTTCCTTTGGGGAGGTGTGGTCAACAAGGTGGTGCCCCAAGGCACAATTTTTCTATGCACTCCAAGAAAGACAAGGGGTTGAGGAGGTTCTCGATGCCGTCACCGGTATGTTAAAAGTCTTTGATTTTGATGTATATGCATTGATTGATCCGGGTGCCACTCTTTCTTTTGTTACC
>JAABOM020057839.1:0-14642 GCA_011800125.2 Solanum clarkiae
AAATAAATCATCATAATGAAAAACATCGTAACTTAAACTACTAAATCATAGTACTTTAATAAGTATAATTATTAATTACATGGAAAATCATTCATTACATCTCTTATGAGATATCATGATCTGTTGCATCTATTCAACGACTATTACTGATTATTACATACACTTTTATTATTATTACCTTCTTTTTTAGATTTGTATAACTTTCAGAAATGATACAATTTAAAAAATTAATTGTATCAGAAATGATACATCCTGGGCTAGATGAAAATAACATGTCATGACATATACATAGACGAAATCTTAAAACTTGGATTAAATTTTTATTTTGATACTTTGACTCAAGATTATTTTAGTTAGACGCTCCAGTTCATATTGATATGCATTATTTGAACACTTCATGCATATGTGTCAAGTAGAGAAAAACAAAATTGGATTTTCATAACCTTTAACTTACGTGACAGATAGAAAAAATTCTAAATTTGATTATCATGATTGATAATCTTAAACTTATTTTCTAGGCTTTAAAGGTCAAATTTACAATAAATTAAACATACTCTCTTAGTTTTAAGGTCAAACTTGAAATAAATTTTGTTTGCTATAAACACTCCCCAAGACAACATGTATCCTGCAAGCAAGAGAGAATAAAAATCAAAGAAGAATGGATAGTAACAGCAAAATGTCTCCTCACTCTTCTCCCGTGTGGTACACCTTTTTACGTAATACCCGTATCATATATATATAAGACTGAGTTTAATCTTTCATGATATTTTATCAGTATATTGATATCATATCGGTATCATATAGGATTGGACTATTTTTTTAAAGAAGTAATTAGAAAAAATTATTAAATTATAAATTAATGGAAAATATATTCTTTTGCGATACTCTATCGATATATTGATATCATATCAGTATTATATATGACTAGGCTTAATTCTCTATGATACTCCACCAGTGTTGATACACTATTGGTATCATATATGATTAGGTTCTTTTGTGTAAGAAATAAATAAGAAACAATTAAGAGAAAATTATTAAAATCACAATCTTATTTATTAAAATCTAAATTTACTCTGTCAATTGGTATATTGATACCACATCAATATCATATAGGACTGAACTTAATACTATGTGATACTCATTGGTATATTAATATCATATCGATATCATATAGGACTGAGCTTAATTTCTATGATACTTTGTCGGTATATTGATACTCCATCGATATCATATAGGGTGGACACTGATGTCAGCATAACATTCGCGTCCGAATTTTAATAGTAGACAAATTAGGGGGATATGAATTGTAATTATTAGGGGGACATAAAAGTAAAGGGGTATATAAATATAAAATAGTTTGTTTCAAATGGGCATGAACTTAGTTTTTCCTAAATTTTTAATTGGACTGAGCTCATCGCATGCAATTAGATTATAATAAGTTATCAATTAGCTAGTTCATATCATCATTTCTTTTTTCACATACATGTAAGAAGTACTATGGAATAGTTAACATACATATATCATACAAATGAGAATATTAAACCATCGCCTACAACGCAACCACCATATTTGAAACCATAAGTAACTCATAGATTCATCGTATAATATTAGAAACATTTGCCTCTTTTGATTCACAATTAGGCATTGCTCAAGTATTTTACATGGATCTCTAGCATGAACATATTCTCACACACACACACACATATATATATATATATAAAGAGAGAGAGAGAGAGAGTCAATCCATTGGACTCCCATTGATTATCACAAGTCTCAGGATCCCAGAATAACCTAACCTAGCAATTTCTTTTACACTTAAATGTTACAAGAACTATCAACCATCTCAACAAGAAGTACTAAGGTAAACAATCAAGGACTAGACTATCACTGCTCCACAGTACTTTCCTGCCCTAACAAATCACATGTCTAGCCATCCAGACTCTATACCCGAAGGCCTAAGTATGATCTCTCCTGCCAATCTATAATATACTGTGCAATGGGAATATATTTATAACTACTTAAGGAAGACAACTCAGCCTACCTAGGTGCCAAGCAGATGCTGAAGGAGGATAGCACAATTCTTACTTTTGGGTGGTGAAACGATAAAGGCATGCTTGAAATCCATTCGTTGTGGCCTTTCTTTCGCTAGAATCCCTTCTCTCCTTGTTTTCCAAGCCTAGAACAGTCTTTTGAGGGTTTGTAGGGTAACCTTCATCTATTTTGGCACTTAATGGAAGAAGGAGATAATAAAAGTTTGCGTGTTTTTATTTTTGTCCCATTGAATTCTGTCCTGGCGCCTTAGTCCGGATAGTATTCAGTAAATATATTATAACTTTTTACTTCGAATGACACAAACTTAGTGGTTGGAAAGAAGACTCGCATACCTTTAATTTAATAGGTCGTGAGCCACCTAATTCATTATAGGTTAAGAGTTATGTTTGTTTGAAGTTGACCTTAGTTTCCGTTTAAGCTCAAAAGAATCAGTAAGACACTTTCAATTTAACTTTGTGATAGGGGTATTCTACCACCTTAATTCACAATTAATGCACTCGTTCATCAAGGAATTGATCCTAAACTTATGACAAATGAGATTTATATACCGCATATATTTTAAATAACGACTGAGCAAATCATTACAAATTAAAGCTCAAAGGATGTGATTTATATACCGCATATATTTTAAATAACGACTGAGCAGATCGTTACAAATTAAAGCTCAAAGGATGGGACATTAATTGAATTTCCGAAGAACCAAGTTACTTAAACTCATGTTCACTCTAAAAGACAGAAGTTTGTAGTATTGCTCTTTTTATTTTATCCTTATTCAAGAAATGAGATGTCTCACAACAATTCCATTTCTATAAATACGTTGAGTCTTCCTCAAAGAAGATAATAAAGTTAATTTACAGTATACAAGTCGATTAGCTTTATGCAGAGGTGTTTACGGTTCAATTTGAGTTTGCATTTTTTCTTTTCAAGTGCTACTAATAGAAAGTGAGAGTGTTGACTGAACAGCAGAAAAGATGGTTTTATATATATATATTATGTTTATTCATGTTTATTTTTAATTAGAAGCTTTCATCTTTTTGCTCCCTTGACTTAAATTTACAACTTTAAGATTGAAAGCAAGGGATACTTATCATTCAAGCAATTGCCAGAAATACTTATAATCCAAGCAATTCTCTGTCGTTGCAGAAAAGATGGTTTTAATACAACTTCAATGAAATTTAGTGATAGATAGACAAGTCAAAGGAGAAATGATATTTAGACAAACACTAGAAATTAAAATTCATTACTTACATATCATATGGTTCGTGTTAGTAAAGTATAAACACAGATTACATATATGACCATGTGTTTACATATATGACCATAATCTATTGCAAAAATTAGTAATATATCATCTCAAATGTGATTTAGGTTCCAGTATATATTAAAGAGCCATCTACACCAAAAAGATTGCAGCCCTTATCTGCTTGTCAACAATTAATACATAATGGATAAATTTTCTTGTCCCTTGATGATGGACATGTGATGTAAGCAATGTTGCCCTGACAATTTGCAGGACCAAGTTTACCTGCAAATGCCACATAATTGCTTCCCACTACAAAAACTGTGACAAATTAAATACAATTAATCATTTTAATTAAGTACACATAATAATAAATTGTTGAAGTAATTTTTTATTGAATGAAAAAAGGAAGATCAATATTAAGTAACAAAAAAAAAAGGTACCACATAGGAGGAGGAGAATGAGGACACTGACTTTGCTATTAGCCATGCTTCTAATTTGCTTTTTATTTTATTTTATTTTGTCTTCTTGGAGGATATATAAATATATGTTGTCTTTGTCACACTCCGATGGATATCCTAAATGTGACTGACATTCGGAGACTATTGCTAGCCCTCAAGCGGCCCACTCAGTTTCTCTGCCATCGTTCAGCGAATTCATCAGCGGAAAAGAAATGATATAATGAATATAAACGCTATCCTATCAGTGGGCTCATAATATCAACCTCAGTCTATTACTAGAGAACAAAATAGGTAACAAAAATCTCAATATAAAGGAAAGAAGTATGGAGGAAAAGAACTCTCGATATCAATATCAACATCTACGTCTATGTCTATGAAACCTCTATGCTATAGTCTAAGATGGTACCATGACAGGCCATGGCTATCAAAATCAAATAAAAGACTAGAAAATCAATAGAAATAGCCATTCTCCGAATGCAGGGGAGACTCACCACTGTCTGAAATAGAGAGCTCTGAACCTCAATGATCGGGCTGCTGAAGTCTTCGGCCTATCGAATCTGCATCATAAAATGATGCAGCGCCAGAGGGGCGTTAGTACGTGGAATATACTATATGTAAAACAGGCTAAAAAAGAAAATAGTTTAATTGACACTCATCAATCACTCAGCCTCACCTCAGATGTAAGAGACAAGACTCTATCACCTCACTAGCTATCAGACATCAAACCTTCACATCATATCAGATTTCTATCATCATAAAACCTATCTGGGAGTTTCTATAACCGACAACCACTACCTATGAGCCGGTAGTGATACACCGAGAAGATGTCGTTGCCACATCCGTTCAGTACCTTACCGGGGTATAGGATGAGTCTACCAATGGTTCCAAAAGTTTGTCAAGTCCTCTTTTGGGACAAAGGAAACATCCGCTTCCACGGTCCAATCCTCTCCTACACTGGACACATAGTTAGTAGGTTCGAGTGGGACACAGTTTTATCCATTTCAATACTAATAGTCCTCCCAGGGCTCAACATGCTCATAAATCTATCAATCCTTCAAGAACTCTCATCACCCAACCTCTGCGGGTAAGATTATCTATCCAATCTAAGGGAGTTATACCCATTCGATTCTATCAACAATAATTTCATCTATCACAGTCATCAACACACTCAACTCAGGACTCAGACTCAGTCAAATATCACTTTCAGACATTCAAGGTTCTAGACATCCCCCTAAGTTCATTATTCAAGTCTCCACAGAGAGCAATTTTTAAAAATTAAGTTACAACACCTAATAAAGAACACATACCGTAAGCGTTAAACATGATGATCGTCAAATTAGGGTACACAGATATAGTTTAAAGAATAAGAATAAGAATCCAAGATACTGTTCTTGAAATTAAAGCAATTATTCAAGAGCTTGCAATAAATCCATCAATTCAAGATTTCTATATATGATTTCTTCATTCCAACTCTATATTGGCACATGGAAGATTAATTCCATACTTTTTGGTAGCCTTTACATACCTGAGAATGACGAATCTTTAAAAAATCTTGAATTCCCCATTGAAAACCCTTGCTTTCCTCTCCTTTTTCTCTATTAAACTTAGCGTAAAATTAACAGACTTGGATTGGTTTTGGGTTTAAAACCCTTTTTACGAAATTATTTTTAAAAAATGTATTGGGGATATAAAAATATGTCGGGAAGGACGAAATTACCCTTCCCAAATTTTAAAAGAAAAATTTTCTCCCTCGTACACTAGTCCGCGACGCGCACTAGTGATTTTCTTCAGATTTTCACAAATTCTCATTTTTTCATAAATTTTCAGCAAAAGTATAAGTGTGGTTCCGCGTCCTCTCTGCGTCGCGGAAGGGGCACGGAAACCTCACTATTTTAAGCTCACTTTGAAAAAATTAGTTCATGTTTTTTCACGTTAAAGCCAAGTCGACACCATTTTCCGACTTAGTTTTTCGCACTAATTGCAAATCTGGTTTTGGATTTTCCATCGGAGCTTGAGAAGATACGTTATGCGCACGATCAAGTGTAGGGGCATTTTAGTAATTTCAGAGGATATTACATCATCTCCCCCTTGGAATCATTCGTCCTCAAATGATGAGTAAAGGTCATACGGGGACTCGAATGCCCCAGAATTCATCTCATTCCTCACTCGAGAACACTCGAACTCTCACTATCCATTATCTATCTATCTTTGTCTCAGATTCAGGAATGCGATAACGCAAGGCATCAGCTAAATAGAAAAGAATGCATGGAATTGATAAGAATAAGAGTATTTACCTTCAACATTATCATCTCTTGGCATGAATAGATGCGGGTATTTGATTTTAATGGCTTCCTCAGCTTCCCATGTAGCTTTCTTAACAAATTGATTCCTCCATAAAACTTTAACGGAGGCTATCTCTTTGTTTCTAAGCTTACGAACCTGTCAGTCAAGAATCTGGACTGGAACTTTCTCGTATGATAAGCTATCCTTCACACCCGTACTCTCCACAGGAATTACTAAGGCTGGATCCCCCAAACATTTCATTAACATAGATACGTGGAACACCGGGTGAACTCCCTCTAGCTCGGAAGACAAGTCTAACTCGTAGGCAACCTTCCCAATCCTTCTTACAATCTGGTATTGCCCGATGTAACAGGGACTCAGCTTCCCCTTCTTACAAATCTCATGACACCCTTCATGGGAGACACTTTCAGGTACACCCAATCATCTATCTCGAACTCCAGGTCCCTTCTTCTCACATCTGTATATGACTTCTGGCGACTCTGAGTTGTCTTCAATCTTTCCCGGATTACTTTCACCTTCTCCATAGACTGGTGTACGAGGTCAAGCCCAATCACCTCAGCTTCGCCCACCTTGAACCAGTCAATCGGAGATCTACACCTCCTCCCGTATAATGCCTCATATGGGGCCATCTGAATGCTGGCATGAGAGTTATTATTACACACGAACTCAATCAATGGTAAGTGATCTTCCCAGTTTCCTTTGAAATCAATCACACATGCCCTCAATATATCCTCCAAAGTTTGGATAGTGTGCTCTGCCTGCCCGTCTTTTTGAGGGTCAAAAGCGGTACTCAAATTCACCTTCATACACAATCCCTTTTGGAACGATATCCAAAATTGAGAGGTGAATTGAGCACCTCTGTCTGAGATGATAGACAAGGGAACCACATGCAACCTCACAATCTCCCGAATGTAAAGTCGGGCATACTCTTCAGTCGTATAGGTTGTCTTCACTGCTAAAAAGTGGGCTGATTTAGTCTTCCTGTCTACAACCACCCAAATAGAATCATGTTGCTTTCTGGATTGGGGTAAACCCATGATAAAGTCCATGTTGATCACCTCCCTTTTTCATTCCGGAATTTCAAAATTCTGAGCTAACCAACAAGGTTTCTGATGTTCAACCTTAACTTGTTAGCAATTGGGGCACTTGAAAATGAACTCCGCAATGTCTTTCTTCATCCCATTCCACCAATAGATTTCTCTCAAGTCGGGGTACATCTTGGTGGAGCCAGGATGAATGGAATACCTCGTGCTATGAGCTTCATTCATGATTCTGTCTCGAACACCATCAACATCAGGTACACACAATCTTCCTTGGTACCTCAATATCCCATCTCCCCATTTGGAGAAAACTATCACCTTTTACTTATGAATCGCTTCTTTCAATTGGAGTAAGACAGGGACTTGGTCTTGTTTTTCCTTTACCTCAAATACTGAGGATGAAGAGAAACCATTTTGAACATTGACCCCGCCTTTGTCATTCTCCTCAAGCTGCACTTTCAATCGAGCCAATCTATGCACTTCCTTATTAATTCTCTCTTCCCCTCTTCAACATGGGTAGTGTTACCCATAGACATCCTGCTAAGAGCATCAACAATAATATTAGCTTTACCTGGGTGGTAGAGGATGCTCATATCATAATCCTTGAGCAACCCCAGCCACCTTCCCTGCCGCAGGCTGAGCTCTTTTTGACTGAACATGTACTGCAAGCTCGTATGGTTAGTGAACACGACCACATGCACTCCATACAGATAGTGACGCCAGATTTTAAGTGCGAACACCACTGCTGCTAACTCAAGATCATGAGTCAGATAATCCTTCTCATGAATCTTAAGCTGTCTGGAAGCATACGTTATCATATTCCCTTTCTGCATAAGCACACACCCCAATCCAACTCTGGATGCATCACAATATATCACAAAGTCACCCGTCCCGTCTGGCAATATAGACACTGGTGTGGTAGTCAATCTAGTCTTTAACTCCTGAAAGCCTCTTCTCACATGCCTTAGACCACTAAAACTTATCCTTCTTTTGAGTCAGCTTTGTCAAGGGGACTGACAGAGAAGGGAAGCCCTCCACAAATCTGAGGTAGTACTCATCCAAACCCAAAAAACTTTGTATTTCTGTTGGAGAAGTTGGTCTTGGCCAGTTCTTAACTGCCTCAATTTTTTGGTTATCTACCCAAATACCATCTCTCGAAACAATATGGTCTAAGAAAGCTACTGACTTAAGCCAAAACTCACACTTAGAGAATTTTGCATACAACTCATGATCTTTGAGTGTTTGCAAAACCACTCTAAGGTGATTTGCATGTTCCTCCTCGTTCCTCGAATACACTAGGATGTCATCAAAAAATATGATCACGAACATGTCAAGGTATGGTCTGAATATCCTATTCATCAAGTCCATGAAAGCTACAAGTGCATTTGTCAACTCGAAGGACATGACTAAGAACTCAAAATGGCCATACCGTGTCCTAGAGGCTATCTTAGCAATGTTACTTTCCTTACCTTCAACTGATAGTAACCCGATCTGAGATCTATTTTGAAGAAACAAGTAGCACCCTGAAGTTGGTCAAAGAGATCATTTATTCTGGGAAGAGGGTACTTATTCTTTATGGTCACCTTGTTCAACTATCATTAGTCTGTACACATCCTCAACGACCTATCTTTCTTACGCACAAATAAGATAGGAGCACCCCAAGGTGAGACACTAGGCCTTATGAAACCTTTCTCTAACAAGTCTTTCAATTGCTCTTTCAATTCTTTCAACTCTGCGGGAGCCATTCTATAGGGTGGAATTGAGATAGGTTTGGTTTCGGGTAGAACATTAATCCCAAAGTCAATCTCCCTATCAGGAGGGACTCTGGGAAGATCATCAGGAAAAACCTCGGGAAACTCATTCACTATCGGGACTGACTCAAGAGTGGGAGACTCAACATTATCAGACTTCACTTGCACGAGGTAATAGATACAACCCTTCGATATCAACTTTCTAGCTCTAAGATAGGATATGAATTTACCCTTAGAGGCAACAGAACTTCTTTTCCACTCTAAAATGGGTTCATTAGGGAATTGGAACTTGACAATCTAGGTTCTACAGTCAATACAAGCATAACAAGCATGAAGCCAGTCCATGCTCATTATTACATCAAAATCAACCATCTTCAACTCTATCAAATCAGCTAAAGTATCTCTATGCTAGATAGACACTACACAGTCCCTATAAACCCTCTCAGCTAGGATAGACTCACCGGTAGGAGTAGAGAAGGAAAAAGGCTCAAGTAAACGCTCAGGAAGAATACAAAACTTTCTAGCCACATAACGAGTTACAAAAGATAAGGTGGTACCTGGATCAATCAAGGCATAGCAATCATAAGCAAAGACATGAAGCATACCCATGACAATATCTATTGCATCCTCCTGCTCCTGAAGGTTACCCATAGCATAAAGGCGGTTTGTCCCACTTTCTGTACCCGTAATAGTAGCACCCCTCTGCTGATTACCTACTGGAGGTACTCGACTGAGCTCTGTCGCTCCTCTCACCCTGCCTCCACTTCGAGCACTCATAGCTGAAATGACCAGCATGACCACCTGCATAATACACATCCTTACCAACACGTCACTCTCCTAGATGAAGCTTACCACACTTGTTGCAAGGTGACTTTCCCCTAATATCTTGAGTCACACTGGCCTGAGATTGGGCACCTATAGTCCTGAAATTCTTATGACCCTGAGATTTCTGATCATACTTGGTTGGTTGCATAGCCGCGCTGGCTGTGGATGGTGCAGATTGTGATGATCTCTTCTGGAAATGAGATTTGTCACCTCTATTCTATCTATGCGGGTTAGATTCATGTCCCTTTGACTGTCCTTTCTGCTCAAGTGCTCCTCCCTATCCCTCCTCTTATCCTCCTCGGTCTGTTGGGCGTACACTACCAGTCTGGAGATGTCCATACCCGGAATCATCAGAGCAGCCTCACACTCTCTCTGCACATATATAGCTAGGCTAGACGCAAATCTCCTCATCTTCTGCCTCATATCGTTCACCATCTCTGGAGCATACTTGGACAGTTTGGTGAACTTAAGGTTGTACTCCTTCACAATCATTCCTCCCTACTTCAGATTCATAAACTCATCCTCCTTCACCTCTCTCAATTCTTGAGGAAAGAAGTGATCAAGGAAGAATGTTTCGAACTCATCCCACGCTGTAGGCTCTGCATCCTCCCCTCTAATCCCCAGGTAAGACACAAACTTATCTCTCTCGAGCTCAGTTGCATGCATGGCCCTCAAGACTTTTTATATCTTATCAATGAAATTCTGGGGTTCGTCCTCCACCTTCGACCCCATGCACACTGGTGGGTTCATCCTTAGGAAGTCCCTGAGTTGGATTACAGCTGAGGGCTCCTATGAGCTAGAAATAGAAGCTTGAGAACCGTGGCTATTTCCCTGGGAGGCTACCAACTGAGTTAGCATAGTGATGGCTCCCCTGAATTCTTCGTTAGTAGTAGGAGTTGGCTGGGGCTGAGCAGGGGACACCTGAGGGACCTTTCCGTCTTCTGGTCTCAGTCTGCACCGAAACCTCGAGTTAGGTGTTCTCAGCGATGGGAGTTGTGGCATCTCTTTGGGCCGCTATTCTTGGGAGGCATTTTTTGTAAGCATAAAATGCACGAGTTAAGAGCAGAATTTCACAAGTTAGCTTTATAGCACAATTCCAGATCATAGAAGAAGGATAACACTTCTTAATGTCCTATAGTCTCCTGCTTATGAAGTGTGGTGCACAACACACCCATAAATAAGACTCTACTAGACACGACTTCATAGACTCCCTAGGACACTCAAACTCTGGACTCAGATACCATGTTTGTCACGTACCGGGAGGGTAGCCTGGATGTAACTGACACTCAGATACTATTGCTAGCCCCCAAGCGGACCACTCAATCTCTTTTTCATCGTTTAGTCAATTCATCAATCGAAAAGAAATGATATAATGAATATAATTATTATCCTATCAGTGGGCTCATAATATCAACATCAGTATATCACTAGAGAACAGAATAGGTAACGGAAATCTCAATATAAAGGAAAGAAGTATGAGGGAAAAGAACTCGACATCAACATCAATATCTAAGCCTATATCTATGAAGCCTCTATGCTATGGTCTAAGACAGTACCATGGCAGGCCATGGCTATTAAAATCAAATAAAAGACTAGAAAATCAATAGAAATGACCATCGCTTGAACGCAGGAAGGACTCACCACTGTTTGAAATAGGGAGCTCTGAACCTTAACAATCGGGCTACTACAGTCCTCGATCTATCAAATCTGTATCATAAAATGATGCAGCGCCAGAGAGGCGTTAGTACGTGGAATATACTGTATGTAAAATGGGCTAAGAAAAAGGAAACATTTTAGTTGACACTCATCAATCACTCAACCTCATCTCAGATGTAAGAGACAAGACTCTATCACCTCACTAGCTATCAGGCATCAAACCTTCACATCACATTAGATTTCTACCATCATGAAACCTATCTGGGAGTTTCTATAATCGACAATCACTACCTATGAGTTGGTTGTGATACAACAAAAAGATGTCCTTGCTACATCCGTCCAGTACCTTGTTGGGGTAAATGACGAGTCAGTCAAGTCCCCTTTTGGGACAATGAAAACATCCGCTTCACGGTCCAATCCTCTCCTACGCTGGACATGAAGTTAATGGGTTTGAGTAGGACACATTCTTATCTATTTCGGTGCTAATACTCCTACCAAGACTCAACATGCTCATAAATCTATCAATTCTTCAAGAACTCTTATCACCCAACCTCTACGGGCAAGATTATCTATACAATCTAATGGAGTTATACTTATTCGACTCTATCAATAATAATTTCAGCTATCACAGTCATCAACACACTCAACTCAGGACTCAGACTCAGTCAGACATCACGTTCAGACATTCAAAGTTCTAGACATCCCTCTAAGTTCATTATTCAAGTCTCCACAGAGAGCAATTTTAAAAATTATGTTACAATCACCTAATAAAGAACACATACCATAAGCTTTAAACATGATGATCATCAAATTAGGGTACGGAGATATTGTTTAAAGAATAAGAACAAGAATCCAAGATACTATCTGTGAAATTAAAGCAATTATTCAAGAACTTGCAAGAAAGCTATCAATTCAAGATTTCTAGACATGATTTCTTCATCTTAACACTATATTGGCACATGGAAGATCAATTCCATGTTTTTGGGTAGCCTTTACATACCAAATTTTCCTCTAAAAACTCTTTCTTTCCTCTCATTTTTCTCTCTTAGACTTAACATAAAATTAATAGACTTGGATTGGTTTTGGGTTTAAAACCCTTTTGTACAAAATCATATTTAAAAAACATATTGGGGATATAAAAATATGTCGAGAAGGACAAAATTGCCCTTTTCGAATGTTAAAAGAAAAATTTTCTCCCTCGTACACTAGTGCGCGACGCGCACTAGTGATTTTCTTCAGTTTTTTGCAAATTCTCATTTTTTCGTAAATTTTCGAAAAAAGTATAAGTGTGGTTCCACGTCCTCTTCGTGTTACGAAAGGGACGCGAAAACCTCACTTTTTTAAGCTCACTTTGGAAAAATTAATTCGTGTTTTTTTGCGTTAAAGCCGAGTCGAGACCATTTTCCGACTCAGTTTTCACACTGATTGCAAATGCAATCTCGAATTTTTCATCGGAGCTTGGGAAGATACGTTGTGCATACGACCAAGTGTAGGGGTGTTTTAGTAATCTCACAGGGTGTTACAGTCTTAGGGAGTATTTATTAGTTAAAGATTATGATATCATATCAAAATTAGTTTGTTTCTTTAAATAAAAGGTTATTAAATAAATTAGTACCACTAACTGTAGATAATTCCAGCAACCAGAACAATTAATTGATTCATATCTATCTATATTTAAGATATTCATATGGTAAGCGAATTGTAGAGTGAGTCTAATGTTAGCAAAATTAAGCCCATTCAAAATTATTTGAAATTGTATGCTTTGTAGAAATGTATGATGAATACAAAAAGGAAAGGAAAAATTACGCGGATAAGCAAACATATATTGGTTAATTAGCTAACATAGTAATAGTTTGAATTAATTACGGCTCGCGGCAAACATCTATCTGTAATTACAATTTGAGTTTTGTATAATTTGCGCTATTTATACAAACGTTGTGCGCGATTATGAAAAAATTCTGCATGAATCAAATTGTATAGCAAAATATAGAAGCATGTGAATTATATAGCAAATTAGACAAATGTTGTGTATAAATTGTATAGTGAAACATACAAAAGTTATACAAAAACTTCGAATTATAGAACGAATTATACAAACATATACAAATGCTACGCGAATTATACAAATATTGTTATAATTATAGTTATAAAATTTAATTATCTAAAATATAGCTATGAAGCATAATTCATATTTCGAGTGGCTATATGCAAAAATTCCTGAAAAGAAATATAATTATAAATTAAGAGAGGGTTTAAATTGCAAATAGAAAGATGGATTAACAAATTGGTTTCTAATTTGATGCAAATTGTGGAACTTGAGACGATAGGTCCCTTTTGGTTTTTTGGCCGTTCTGTAAATTTTTACTTCTAAATATAGCTCTTGAAAAATTCGTCGGGTCAATTTGATTACCATTGTAAAAAATCATGCAACAAGTAAAATTCCATAAAGTAACAATTAAGAAAAGTAATTAGTGATGGTCTACCATGATGTTACGTGTTATCATGTTAAAAGTTACGGCAAATAGTTGTTAGATTTAAGTAGTCAAGTGTGAATTGAGAAATGAAAATGAGAACAGGAGAATGTGAGGGAAATCAAATAAAGGGAAAATGGAGAGTCATTAAAGATTTTATAATACTCTTTGTGATTAAAGGTGTCAAACAAGCGGGTTAGATTGAAATTGAAAATGTTAAAATGAATTTGGATAGAAATTGGGTTGGGTTATGACCCGCCCAAACTTACTTTGAGCTCAAAAGGGTTGAGTTCAAAGGGCTAAAATTCAAGTTGGGTCATGACCCGCACAATTTGACCCGTTCAATCTCAATAATTCTAACATATTATTTATTTATTATAATCACAATTTGAATTTCAATTCAAAAAATAAAATAAAAAATTAGAAATTGATATAAAGATAAATGATAGAACATATAAAATAGATAGAAAGTATATATTACGTCAATGCAAGTTCAGAGTCTTAGAACTGGTTGCAATTGAGAATTAAATTGGGCTCAATTGAGAATTTTTTTGATATGGGTTAACACTTGAATGAGTTGGGATTGAACCAAAATAAAATGATCTTGGCCCCAACCTATAAAATATTAGACAGGTTGGAGAGATTTACCTATATTTGAACTCATTTTGACACCCTTATTTGTGACGAATATGCCTTAGAACAAATTCCTCAGTCATCTTACCATCTCAACTATTAAATTATGAATATTAATTTCTTCAATTATATACTACTCCCTCCGTTTCATATTAAGTGAATTGTTAGGAAATTTTTGATGTTTCAAAATAAGTGAATTGTTCACTTTT